>NWBR01000874.1:75178-108420 GCA_002914575.1 Entamoeba moshkovskii
TGATATTCAAGCCATTAAAGCCTTCAGAAATATTCCAGGAGTTGATACTTGCCGTGTAGATAATCTTTCAGTTCTTAATCTTGCTCCAGGTTGCCACATGGGAAGATTCGTTATTTGGACTGAATCTGCTTTCAAGAAACTTAACACCATCTTCGGTACTCAAAAGAAATTGGCCCAAGGTAAATCTGGATTCAGAATTGCCCATGCTCAAATGGCTGTTCCAGACATGAAGAGAGTTATTATTGCTGCTGAAAAAGCCAAGATTCTTAGAGCTAAAATTACCCCAGCCAAAGTTGCCAAGAGAGCTAATCCACTCAAGAATTGGGCTGCCATGGTCAAGTTAAATCCATACGCCAAGATCGCTCAAAACAAAATGGCTCAAATTCAAAAAGCTAAAGCTGCCAAGAAAGCCCAATTCGCAGCTAAACAAGAAAAAATCCTTGCTGCCAAGAAGGAAGCTTTGACCCAATCTGTTGCCAAGAGATTCACCAAAGCCAAGAAGGTTGATGGTAAACTTGTTAAAGCTAAAGTCGAAGGTAATCTCGTTAAAGCCACCGTCAAGAGAAACGCTAAACAAGAAACTTACATGAAGAAATTCGATGGAATTAAAAAGGCTGAAGCCAAGAAATATGCTGAAAGAATTGGATTCTAAGAGAGGATAAAAAATTAATTGTTTTGGTTTCGTGGGTTGTTTTTTCGAATAAAGTATCTGTTTTAATAAAAAACTCCACTTGTATTTTCTTCTTTTGTGTTTGTTCCAAATAATCAGCGCCAACTTTCAAAGAGTCCATGATTGATAAAAAAGGTGATTCACCATGAATCTAAAGTCATAAAAAACCAAAAAAAACTAGAACTTATAATGATGTCGAAGTATGAGCTAAACCCAAATTATTGGGAAAGTGGGGAGTGATTTGAAAATTTAAAAAGAAGTGTTGGGGCGAGTTTATCTCAACCCCCTCTAATCGAGCTTTTCCCAAGAAATTCGATCGCCAACAAATTAATGGGTGATTGAAATTCCATTTATGAACAATTCATATTTCAATGGAATGTGAGTGTTGGGTCTTACAAACCCAAGTTTGTGGTCAATGATGGATGTTCAATGTTTTAAATTAAACAAACCATAAATGATTTGAGAAGAAATATAAGAGTTAATACAATCATTTAAAATCAATAGTTGAAATCAAGCAATTGGTTGGATTTGAACAATAATAACAGAAATGTTGTCTTTACTATCTTTTTCTAATGCATTATTCCTTATACATTGGGCCTTGATATCGGTAGAAAACTCATCCAGCAAAACATCTCTTAAAAAGGTTTCACTAACAACAGAAATACCATCGCTTGCAACTAAAACTGATTTGACACTATTTAGTGCTACAACATCAATTGAGGGACAACAGGACAATGGGGGGTGTAATGCTTTGTCACCTATTGAGCGTGAAATAGCAATCTTTCCATTCACCCGTAAAACCCCCGTGACATCAATAATGCTTCCCCCATTTTTTGTAATCATAGCGGCTTCGTCAGGATCATTTGGACTGTGGTCCTTTCCAATTCTAACTAGTTTATCTTCGATTGTCAAAATATAAACAGGAGAATCTCCGCATTGAGAAATTATTATGTCGTTTTCCCTTATTATAACAATTGAAGCTGTTGTACCTGATTCTGTGGATAAACAAACGATTTCGTGGAGTTGTTCAAACACAGTATTTAAATGGTTTTCAAATAAATCGGATTTAATTGTAAAACAATCCAGTAATGAATGTAAATATTCCATTGATTTTACTGCGGCTTCTCTTCCATTATGTCCATCAAATACTGCGATGTAATCAATTCCTTCAAATAATTCACCCTTAACAATGGCTGTATCTTCCATATAAACTCTTCTTCCGATGGTTTGTGCAGTTCCAATTTCAAAACGTTTAGAATTTGAGTAATTTTGTTTCTAAAAGGTTAAAGAAAAGGAAGAAAACAAGAAATAAAACAAACACATAACAAAACATCATCATCCTTATCAATGAGAATTTCACCATTTTCAGTTTTAATCGGAATATCATTTTTTTTTAACAAATATGAATTGGAAATTTTTGGTAATGAAATTCCAGACGATTTGATTATTTTGCCATTAACAAATACTGGTCGTTCTTGGTCATAAAACGCACTTTTTGATAATGAATCCGTTGACCTGACTCTTTTATGTAATTTAGATTTAGGTTGTTCTTGAATAGTAGAAACAGTAGAAGAAGTAGAAAATCTGACGAGCAACGACATGCTTCTTTCACTGAATTCCAGTTGCTTTTTTTTTCTATTTTTGTTTTTGAGTTAAATTGAAAATTATTTATTTTTAGTTTTTCACTTTTTGTGTTCAATAACATTTTTGACCGTTTTGTGGTGTCAAAATTAATTTAAATTGTTATTAAAATCGTTGAGTCTTATAATAATTTAAAGTGGCCAGTCACTGCGTCAATTAGCATCGATGGCGCTGGTCCAACTCCGATGACTGTTGATGTTCCTGGTGTCAACTCAGTTCTTCCAGCATCTACAACTTCATAATTTATTATTCCCAACTCGTTACACGTTTCTTTTATTGTCGCAATGTCGTTCATTCCATTGATTTTTACAACAACCTTCTTTGCACCTTGACCTTCCCATTCGATTAACACTGCTGGGGATACTTCCATACTTTTTTGAAAACATCCCACAGCTGCATGTGCACATTGAGCGCATTTTTTTCCAATAGACATATTGATATCATCTCTCACACATAAAACCATTTTATACTCCATTTGAATGATCGAGTGATTTAATATTAATTAGTACTTTTTGTAAACAAAAATGAAAACAATGATTGACTCCTTCAATTTAGTTTAAAACGGTTGGTGTTTCTCTGGTGGCTGGTTTCACTTCTTTAACTTGTAGGGCAGCCAAAACAACAACACCAATAATTACAACAAATAAGACAAAAAGTGAAAAAGCAACATTATCAGCAATCATTGCGACAATAATATAGAGAAGAACGCCAATAATGTGGACGTATTCTGGTTCAATTTTGGATTTGGCCAAAAGTGTGTCATCAACTTGTTTTATGACTAAATAAGCAATCAACACGGCAACAAAAAGGAACAATCCAATAAAATTGGATGTTTCAAATAATGAAATAACTGAAGCAACAATAAGACCAAGAATGGTATAAGTGATGTAATGGTCTTTTACATTCTTTTTTGCTCTTTCAAAAAATTCATTTGCATCTTTTGGAACAACATATCCCAATCCAATGACATCAGCGACATCCCTTTGAATACTTCCAGCAAGATCACCAAAGAATCTACCAGCGTCAAATCCCATTGCCTTTCCTTCTTATGGAATTTTAAGTTCTTGTGGAATCGACAAAACTTTATTGAGATGAAAAGAAAGTATTTTTGTTGTCAAAAAGTATTATTAAGATTTCAATTGTTTGATACCATTGTTCATTTCCTATTTGTTCATTCGTATTTCTGCTTTGTTCCATTTGTCTATTGCTTCTTCGTATGTCGTTCTTTTTTCTTTTTCCGTGGATTCATTCAAAACAAGACGTTCCATTGTTATTATCAACTCTTTTTGTTCGTCATTCCACAGTTGTGGTTTTTCCTCACAAAGCTTGAGTAATGGCTTTGTTGAAGGTTTTGCCCATGTCCGCTTCATTGGTTTATTTTCCAATTCATCGTTAACAATTCTCAATGACAACGTGAATTTATTTGAAATTTCTTCGTTCAAAACGAGCGATTTATCAAAATGTTCTCCACTTTCAATTTGAGCTTGTTTGAGTGCATTTGCAGTTGATTTTATGCTTTCTATTAAGTTGGCTATAGCTTTACTATATTCAAATCCATCTTCCGATAACAACCCTTTCATCTGCTTTATTTGGTTGTATCTCGTTTGGATTAATGATTCGGGCTGTAATAAGGAAATTTTGTAAGATAGAATTGTCTCAAACAAATCTATCTCTGCGCTGACCACAGAAGAAATTTGATCTTTTTGTTCATTTGCAACAAGTTTTTCAATTGTTTCCATAAAGATATTTTTAGTTGTCTGTTGGATGATTTCCTTCTACAAAAGTGTTGGTTTTTTTGATGACCACATAAAAAGCAATAAAAACAAACCGTCAAGCACTCCTTTAATTTTTTTGCTGTTCTCAACCAATAACCCTTTCTATTTATTGATTTGGACAGCACATCGATTATTTTAAAAATATCTTCATCTTTCACTTTGGCCCTCACATCGCCTTCATTCGTCGTTGAAGTACCTCTCTTCATGAAAAAAGGAATTGTCTCAAAACAAAATTATTCGGAAAAATTTAAAAAATAACATCAAAAATGAGAACCAAAAAGATTTCTTTTTTGTTGTAAGTTTAGTAAAACAATAAATATAGTTTCTTTTGGTTTTAACAATTATAAAAGCTAAAAATATGAACCTTGGAGAAACAAAGACCAATCTGAAATCAAGGCAATGTTCTCCGATTTTCTTTCGACACCACTTGATAGCAGTTCTCCAAGAATGGCTTATAGCTCATCTCCACGTTCTAGAAAACCCGCTATATATAGGGGAACACCACCTACTTTTACTTCAACTCTAAAATGTGTGCAGTCCGGGACTGAAATAGGACTACCCGAAGATAGTTGGGAAGTCAATATTTCTCCTGACGGAAATATTAAAAAAGAAGGAAAGGATTTTGACTCGGTTTGTCTTTTCGTTTAAATCATATCTTGAAAATATCTGGATTTTTTGAGATTTAATTCTTAAAAGAAGGCAACGAAAAAGTAATTATTAATTACTTAGAAATTTTTAGAAGCCTTGCCAAGATTTGCTGTTGGAATCGCCCAAACGCGTGGGACAAGAGATTATATGGAAGATTTTGTTTGTACGTATCATTTAGAAAGGAGTAAAGATTTGATTGGAGTGTTTGATGGCCATAATGGAGATTCAGCAGCTCAAATCGCTGCTTCTTCTTTGAAGGAAGACACAAGGAATTATACCTTATTGGATGATATTCATTTTATCGATTTATTTAATCATCTACAAAAGAAAATAGTAAATCAAACAAAGAGTGGGACAACAGCAACCGTTTTATATCTTGGAAGTGAAATAGTAAAAATAGCATACGTTGGGGATTGCTCAGTGTATTTAATTGATGCTAATGGTATAACGAAAATAACAAGTCCGCATCATTGTGGAAACATATTCGAAGAACGAAGGATAACTTCCATGGGTGGTAAAATTGAAGAAGTTGGTGGAATAAGGAGAGTTAACGGTATTATTAATGTAACAAGAAGTTTGGGAGATAAAGACCTCCATCCCCCATTGTCTTTTGAACCGGAAATTCATTCGATAAACGTAAGAAAAGGGTTAAGCTACATCGTTATAACAAGCGATGGGGCTGACACTGTTAGGTTTGTTTGAAAATTATTGATTAAAACGAATTGAAATTGATTTGTAGTGAGTACGAAATTGAAAAAATGGTTAAAAGGTCGCCAACTGTTTCTATGGCCGCTGCTGCTGTTCGGAATGAGGCTTTTAAACAAAAAAGCAAAGACAATATATCGGTTGTTGTTATAGATATGAAGTTTAGTTCTTACGAAAGAAAGGCAACATCCCCATTGGTTGATGACATATGCATTGCAGGAGGAGATGAAGATAACCCATTTGATTTTTAAATGTTAAAATAAAAGTAAAATTCAACAATCACAAAGTTAGAAAAATCTAACAAAATGGAAGTTTGGTTTCAATTTAATTGAATTAACTGTTTTTTAAGATCAAATTTTAAGGTGGACAAGTTTCTAATTTCAGCCAACGCATCGTTTATATTTATTGTTTCATTAGAAACAACTTCTCCCAACAGCGAAAGGGAATCGTTTATTGCTTTTAATTTGCTATTGATTCTAATTTCCTCTAACTGCCTATCACTAAATGGACGAGAGAAAAAATCGGTTGGGGTTATTTGCTCCAACTGGGCATTGGTCTCAATCCATTTCTCGAGCCGATTTATTTCTTCTTTAGTTTTCGTAATACCTCTGTTCAATTTATCTTTCATTTGCTGAGTTTCAACTTTTTTCATTAAATCATTCTTGGTCTTTTCCTCATTGATTCGACTTTGTTTATAGCTCATAAGGTAGGCATAATGCTCTTCTGAATTTAAATATTCTTCCTTCAACCTTTCAAATTCCATTTCACTTATTCTCTTTTGCTTTTTCAATTCACCCAGATCTATTATGGTTTGTTCTTGGGTATAGTCGTAGTCCTTCAAAAAAACATCGTCCCCATCCCCAATATCAGTTTGTACTCTTTGTTGTTGAAATGGATTGTAATTTTGGTGAGTGGGCGGATTAAGTGTAGCTGGTGGTGTTGGTTTTGGGGGTGGGACATAGGGTGAAACATAGGATGGCTGATAGGCGTTTGGTTTTTGATTGTATTGTGGTTGATAAGGATTATAGTAAGGTTGATAAGAGTTATAAATGTTTTGATAGGCCCTATATGGTTGTTGAGGATATTGGGGTTGGGTCAAAGACGGAAATTGGGGAGTGTAAATCGAATAATTGGATTGAGTGGACTGAGTTAATGGTTGAGTATACAACGAGTTTGTCGTTGGATAGGCACGTTGTTGCGGAAAGTAGGAAGAAGAAGTCAAGGGTGCAGAAGTTGATTCAGTTAAAGAGTTTGATGTTGGGATCGTAGAACTTGTTAATGAGTTACTTTTCCGGACTGGAGGAACTGAACCAAAGTATGTCAATAAGCCGTTTAACAGAAGTAAAATATCTGTTGACGTATTCCATTGTTGTTGAATTACTGATACCAACCCATTTTCCTTAACCAAAGGATGTCCAGAAACAATTTCCATTCCTTGTGAAACAGAACATGATAGTTCAGGTGCTGTTGATGGGTAACTGTAAGTAAATGCAATTGTCATCGGTATTCCAAACATTTTACCTTCGTATTGAATTGGTAAATATCCCTCTAAGGCGATGTATTGTTTAAATGAATATTGAGAAAAGTTCACAAGAACCTTCAATTTATTGTATTTTGATTGAATTCTTTTTATATCTCGAACTACGATGTCAGTGTCTTTATACAAAGGTTTTAGTGCCGTGAAGTAATAATTAATGTCATCCATCGGAAACAAAAGTATTGAATAATTTAGTTTCCAAAATATTAATCAGTTCAATCCCCTCAAAACCAAAAAACGAAATTCCATTTAAAAACGTCATCAATAAAATTGAAATAAGTATCAACTAAAACCAATTTAATCCAATCGTCTCATCCGCGAATTGAACAAGAGCAAATGAGAAACAAATGATGGCGACTATTAAAATCGGCCAGGCCCAATATGAAGATGAATATTTTCCACTGTATTTTGTGACGTAGGTTTTGCTTCCCCATCTTCTTCTGATAATGAATTTGCTATAAATCTGGATGACGGCTGGAATAATAAATAGTAAGAAAAATCCGAATATTCCCGTAAAGTTGAAAATAACCTCTAAATCCCCTTTAATTGCCCCAGCAATTAAGGGTGGAAGTGCAGCCCCCATACGTGCCGCATACAACCAAATTTTTGGATGGTTTTCTTTCCATGGTTTGGGGACCATTTGGAGTAAGTTTGAAGAAAGGGTAACACAAACTAAAGGGTATTCTGAGGTTAAATTAATTGCAGGGAATAATAAAATAACCCATTGAACAACAATTCCATACCACTTAGCAGAACTACCATCATCGCAAATGCCGAAACCACCGTTACAGCCAGTGAAATTTAACCAATTATGGGTAACTGGTGTTTTGGTTTCGTCACCAAAACAAAACGAACAAGATAACCCAATAATCACATATAAAATGGATGCGGTAGTTATACCTAAAATAACAAGTAATCTTAAATGGTTTTTAGGTTTAGTGGGTGTCACAACGTCAGGTAAATTTTGGTGACACGCCAAAGCCACACTACACGAACTGAACAAAGTTCCAAATCCCCCAATGTCTAAGAAGAAAGTCAACGTTGTCTTTGAAGGGGGGATAAATTCAAATGTTCCCTTGGAGGCGGAGTAGATAATATGGATAATGCATGTCAACGCCATTACGCCAAAACAAAAGAATCTCCAGCAAGTTAAGATATTTTGTAAAATAGCTTGCTCGGCAACACCCATTAATGACAATGGCACAACAATCAACCCAAACAGAACAATTCCAGACAAATAAGTCCAATGGCATGGACCGAATAAATCCCAATCACTCATTGTTGTGGAACAATTACCAAACCCGCTCAACGGATACTTCCACATAATCAGTGTTACAGAAGAACTGAAGACACTCGTATATGCCCATAGTGCACCATAACAAAACATGGACATAATGATAATCGTCGCAGTTTTTCCTCCTTTGCCGAAGAAAATTGCAGACATTCTAGTGTAATTATAGACTTCGTACTCAAGTTCATTTTGAGGTCGTTGGGCGTTTCGACTTTTTCTGTAAGTTTCCATTACCCCACTGGAACGTGCCATATTTTCTAATACCCATAATGCGGTTATAATGCTCATGGAATAAAAAAAGGCAATTGTTCCCAATGACAAACCAAGGCCCGCATTTTCAAAGGCAAATGGAAGTCCAAAAACTCCCGTTCCGACGATATAATTAATTAGAATACCGAACGTCTGAATTGGGGAAATGGTGTGGACAGCAGTTGTTTTTGAAATCATAGCTTGTTCTTCCTCTATTTCTTGCAAATTATTTTCCATGTCCCCTGAATCAGAGTTGAATGGTGGAGGTGAATTATTGGGCTCATTACCAGGTTCATCGTTAATGATGACGCTGGTTTCATTGACAACGGGATTTTGTGGTGTTTGGTTTGAATCAAATTCCATTAAAGACCTTTCATTCCAAGTTCAATCTTTGCATTTTTATTTTATTTTTAGCAGCCATGATTGTCTGCATTCCAGGAAATGGCCACAGAAGATTGTTTAATTTCGAAGTGGGAGTTCGAATGTTTCTGTGTTGTTAAGAATTTGGTGAGTCGATTTTTGTGTTCCTGCTTTTATGAATTTTCTTTTTAAACTATTTGTGCAAACCAATCACAAATATTTATAAAACCAAAAACGCGTTATTTTAAATTTCATTGATTTTACTATTGAATAAAGGGTATAAAAGAGAAAACTAAAAACAAGAAAATATTTAGAAAACAAATCTCAAATGAAGGGAAAAAAAGCAATCTCTGCACCCAAATTCATTTGCGATGACAAGCAAAGAAAAAAAATATATGAAGCAATGTTGAGTCGGTTTAATGAAACAGCTCATTTGAGAGAACCAGGCTATGGCCCTATGAAGGACCCACGCGAGTGCCATATGTCATTTTCATTTCTTAAAAGTATTGGAGATTCAAGTAATGACGATGATGACGATCTTGACGATGATGATTATGAAGACGATGAGGATGAGGATGACTCTTCAACCGAGGAAGAGAAAGAAAAAATCAGCGAAGACAGCGAGAATGACGTGATAGTTTGTGAAGAAAATTACAATGAGGTAATTGAAAAAATTAAAAAGAAGGTGGTGGAGAACTTAATCGAACAACACCGATTTGAACAATCAAGGCTATACGAAAAATTTATGGGGTGTTGCACCATCGCAACACGTGAAAAAGCGTCGATAAAACGGGATATGCAATTGTTTGGACTGGGAATTGTTGACAAAGATAAAATTAACAAATCGTTAGAGTGTTTAGAAGGGGCATTAGATGATTTGAATCGCAATTTCGAGGATAAAATAACTTTTGGTTCAGAGGATTAAATAATTGTTATTCTTTTATTTCTAGTTTTGTAATAAATGATTAATTTCTTTGATGACTTTCGTCAAAAATTTTCTATTCTCGTTTATAAAATTCAATCCTAATTTGGTTTGAGGGAAACCCACTTTCTGAACTTTTTTATGAGAGAATAAAAACATCAAACAATTTTTCTCTTGTTTCTTACCATTTTTTTTTATTTCTTCTTAATTATGACATGGAATAAATGATGTGGTTACATACTGGTGAAAATAAAAATAGACCGACAGGGAAGCAAGAAGGTTGTAACGAAAAGAAAAATTTGTTGAATTTACATTGGAAGATAAGATCTTTTAAGTCATACTTCATGCAACCCTCTGTTAATCAGCCATTTCCTATGGACATCTCTTTTAATAAAGAGACTAATGCCAAGCATTCTGAATTCAAACCACACCCCAATCATTCCAACCAACACAAACGAACCGTTAGTTCATCTCCGTCGTCTCGCCATCAAGTGACTATTGGAACAACCATTATATCTGAAAACGTTGGATGGGACCATACTCCATATAAATATGGATCGGAAACAATTTATTTGGTTCTTTTGGATAAGAAAGGACGGTTTGTTTCATATTTTAGGCCAATCGATTTTCTAACAATGAAACCAATGAAGATAAATGGCGAATTTCCTTGGATGAAAAGTTATGTTTATAATTCACAAATCAACCAACCATTTTTTCCTGTTGCTTGTGATAGTAAAGGCTGTATATTGGATGGGGTAAAGAAGCTTTAATACAATACCAAGACATGCCCCGGTTACTTTCTCTCTATTAAATAATTCACGCCCTTGTTCTTTTTTTCTTTAAATAAATCAAAGTCGTTCCACAAAAAAATGAATTTAATTTTCATTCATACGATAGGTGAACGTCTCCTTTGTTGAACAGTTGTTCAAAAACTTCAGGAAGAGCCTCTACCATATCATTGGCAATCATTCCCCGATGTTTTATTTGAAAAACATGACTATTGCATTCTTTCACCAATGCGCAACCCGCAACAGCACAACAAATGAGGTCATGCTCAACTTTTTCTTTATTGAGATGACTCCAGGCGGCAAACGCAGCAATACTTCCACTCAGCACATCGCCTTGTCCCCCACATCTTCTTGGAGAACCAGAATGTTTACAATTAATGGTATATGTCCCATCAGAGACGATATCGACTTGGCCTTTCTGGATAATTGTAACACCACCAAGTAATTGTGATACTTTCGCACAGGGAGTGTTTTGTGGTACGTTCAATGCCTCGCATAATCTTCTGAATTCAATAACATTAGGAGTTAATACAACGTTCTTTTTACCCTTGATCAGTTCAATATTGCTGTTAATTAAAAACAATCCGTCAGCATCAAATATTAATGTAATGTCCTTTGTCAACACTTGTCTCAATACCTCAAGTGTTGCATTTAAAATTGGTTCGTCTCTACCTAATCCTGGTCCCACAACAATAACTTGGATTGAATCTAACCATTTTAATAAATCATTGGTATTGTATTCTTCTTTAAAAAATGGATGGACAATGACCTCAGGAGAATACGACTTTATCGCCGTAGCAGCACTTTCATGGCAAAAGACATGGGCAATATCACATCCAACTCTAAGTGCGCTCATAGCAGAAAAATAAGGTGCTCCAGTGTATTCAACACTTCCCCCAATAACAGCGATCTTACCACAACTTCCTTTGTGCATTTCATATCCAAGCCTTGGTATGATTGATTTAAGCCGCATTTCAACAGATAACTGACCTCCCATGATGTCAAATGTAAATGAAATAATTTCAAGTTGTAAGTTCTGAAATGGACATTTTTAATAAATCAAAAAAATCAAAATAGTTAAATTTATGAGTCGTTTGGTTTTTATTCAATCGTGGTCATTGTCATGATAATATCAACAGCTAACGAAAGTATCGCAACCATATATGTCCAAAATAGTATTGTTGCTGTGGAATTGGTTCCCTTGGGATAACATACATTTACGACAACAAGACTGTTTAAAGCAGGAGGCGCAAATGCCTCAATTTGAAGAACGAAATACATGACTTTATTTTTAGGTAAAACTTCGTATTTGTACATGAGAAATGTAGAAACCCAACATAACACTGGAATCACGATCATTCTGATAAAAACACCAATTAACACTTTCCACGTTGGGATTGTTCCTCCTCTTGGCCCATTTGACAGCCCTCCCCCCAATAAAAACAATGCGCACATTACAGTACAACTCCCCAAATATGAGATACATCTTCCAATAATACTCAAATTCCCTTCGACCAATAATGGATCTCTTATCCACTTCAACAACATAAAAACAACCCCAAGCAATGCGGCCATGGTTGGAATTGAAAACAAATTTTTAATCGAAAACCTCACAATTTCGGGTAATTTATACCACAAAAACACAAATGGTTTTGATGTTACCTTAGTCATTTTTCTAATTTTTTGATACAAACCAGCAAACATCACTTTTATTCCAGCACAAAATGGTTTAAATTTCGATTTTTTTGGTTCTTGAGCCATCACTATCTCTTTGGGATCTGCCTTATTTGAAATTTCATCATATCCCGGAGACATTGATGGACGTAGTTCCCCACAATCGAATTTTTCATCATTTCCATGCGAATTCAATGAGACTTCAACAACATGTCCTTTTTGTAAATCATCGTCATTTTTTAGCCCAAGCTTTATGTCACTCATTTCAATTTCAATGTCCTCTGTTGGTTTTTCATTTTCACTTAATCTTTCTTGTTCCTTTTTTTCGTCTCTTGCATTGAGATTGATATAATTATACCCAAACACAAAGAAACATACCATAAATGTTAGTTGGTAGGTACATATATAACTAAATGCTACTTTTTTGGCGTCAGTACCCAATTCATCAGTTTCATCAGTTAGTGCTTCCGATATGGCCATTGGAACATACATTACATTGGCAAACCCAAGAGTAAAAGTAAAAACTCTATTATCAGAGGTTGGCAGTCTCATTACCCAACCTGTAATTAAGGGAACAAAGAATTGTAAGAGTTGATGAATTAAACACCCCAAAGGTAATATCCACAATTCCTTCAATTCAGAAATTTCGTCGATGGCAGTCGCCGTTTGGTAAAAAATAACAGCGGGCAAAAAAAATGTGAAAATCAGTTTTGACCACCCACTCCTCATTCCCTCATCGAACCCCACATACTTTGAGGCAATAAACCCCATAAACGCTACAAACACCAGTTTAATTATTGAATAAACTGAACATTTGATAAGTGTTCCTATTTCCATAAGTAACCAAAAATGGTTAAATAGTAACCTCAAAAACTGTTAACGACAAACCCTACGACTCCGTTCAAAATGGACCATTCGTTTTTTACTTCAATATTCTTCGAATTCTCTCTTTTTCGAGTCGAACTTTTTTTTGTGGTTTTCATTATTTTGTTTTATAAAACGTTTTGAAATTCTTTGTGTGCATTATTATATTTAAAGATCAATGAAGTTTCGAAAAGAACTAATTGAAGATTATTAGATCCACAATCCGAAAATTAAAAATAAGGAAATAACAACCAAAGAAAAGTAAAGGAACTATTAAAGGATTGTCGGAGTGGAATTAAAATAATAAAAACTGAATAATATCGAGATGGGATAGAAAAAGAACAAAAAATTTTTTATCTTTTTTTTTCGCTAATTTTTCGGGCTTTTTTCGTCTTAAAAACCCAATCCCAACAACTCAAAAATACATAACAATGAGTAAAGGAAAACAAACCGTTCCACTTAGTCAAATCGTTGATCACGCAACTAACGAAGTCCATCCTTCTCCATGTGTTAAGGCGTTTGCGACATTAGCTAAAATTGCTTCGACCATCCCATCAGCACAAGTGGCATTACGTGTTCAGTTAATAACAAAAATGAAGGCGTACTGCAATGGGTTTTTGCCAAAAAAGGAGATGTATTATTGTCTTTGTTTGGTTGATTATTTGGTGTTAAATTGTCCGGAATTTAGACCGCAAGTCTTAAATCCAGATTTTGTCACTTTGTTTGAACGTTCAGCTGATTTTGAAGTTTGTTAATTCGTGTTAAATCGACGAGTCAAATATTAAACACACAGAAATCTAAAAAATCTAAAAAAACGGGTATTGTCACTGAAAAGGCGATGAGAATTCTTCAAACATGGGGTCCATTATATCCCAATGAATTATATGATTACCAGTTGATGTACGACAAATATATTTCAAAAGGCATTAATTTCCCATTGTTGGACAAATTACCTGAAGATAAAAAACCTGAACAAACTGAATCAATTATCGATGGTTTAGAACAAAGCAGCAAAGAAATTGAAGAATGTAGCGAATTAATTCAAGACGCCCTTGAAAATAATAGTGCTTCGGTTCATATTCAATCAGCAAAGGCTTTACATAAAAGAGCGGTCGAACTAAATAGTAAATTTAATGTTCTTTTCGTGAAGTACATGAACAGCGCCGCGGAAACTGAACAAATTCAAAAATATTCAGAATTAGAAAGCAATTTCACTACTTTAATTGTCCAATTGGCCAATATCATTAATAACCCACAAGACGATTCCATTTATCGTACATATACAACGGGCCACATAAATGATAAAACTGAAGCAAAACTTTCTCTTCCACTACCTGTATCACAAGCCCCAATTGATCCAGTTTCTATTGCGAGTACCCAAAACGATTTACTTTCCAATCAGACTGCATCGGGACATTCGCGTATCTCTCGTAAAAATTCTGCATTCCAACTTGCACCACCCCCATCTCGTGGCCAACCAATTAGATTCAGCCGACAAAATACTGAACCCCCAGAGAGCCAAGTATTCCAACCCTCCACAACAGTAACAACAAAACTTCTTACCACAACGACAGCAGTAGAACCAGAATCTGTTTTGAAAAATAGATTTATTTTCAGTCAAGACCCAAGCTCATCAAATGACCATGGTATTTTAGATCAACAGAGCCTCTTATAAAAAGTCAATTAAATTTAATTCTATTTTTAATATTCCTTTCTATTCTCCTTTTTCTTTTCTTTCCCTCAAAGTTTTCTCTTCTTTGTGTCTGGAATATGCCCCTAAAAATAATTTACCAATAACCTCCTCTATCTGAGGAAAAGTTGGCCTTTTCTCTGGATCATGACACCAACACTCCGTTATTAATTGCCGAATACCTTCTGGGATGGTGTCTGAGAATGTGAGTCTATTTCCTTGCGTAACAAAGTCAGAAACATCCCAAGAATGAACAAATTTCTCATTTCCGTATGGTATTTTTCTAATAAACACCTCATAGCATACAATTGCATATGCAAAAACGTCGACCTGCAAGGAATATGGTTGGTTTAACAATATTTCCGGAGCCATGTATATTGGGGTTCCGACTCCCTTTGTCATTGGATTGGTTGCGCTGAATGAAGTAATACTTCTCGTTGTTCCAAAATCAGATAGTTTGGCATTTACCTTTTCTTTTTTACTGAGAGAAACAATCAATACGTTATCGGGTTTTAAATCTCGATGAATTAACATACTTGAGTGTAAAAATGACATTCCTTTTGCGACGTCAGTCAACATTTTCATTGCAAGAATATTTGAAAAATTATCACTTCGATAAACATCTTTTAAACTACCAAATTTAGCAAATTCAGTAATAATTGAATAATGCTCAGGAGTATCAACCGCCCCAATAAAATTAATGATGTATGGACATCTCATTTTATCCATCATTTGCACTTCTTTTATGAAAGAATCAACTATCTCTTCTGGCCAAGAAAAGTTTTTTGTTTGTTTAATGGCAACTTCCGTTCCTCGATATCTCCCAATAAACACTATTCCAAACGACCCTTCCCCAATTACCCTTGTTTTTTCAAGTTCTTCATAGTCCAATTGAAGACTGTTACAACTTTCGCATTGAATGGTTAATGCGGCATGTTCAGTTCCGATCGGATCTTCTTCATCTCCTTCAGCCGCAGAAACATGAAGAAAATCATTAATAACGCAAGTGCATAAAAATTTAAATTTTATTCTTACCGTTGTGCCAAATCCCGGAGGCAATTTTTTGGATTTTGGTTCTGCACCCAATAAAAATTTATGTGAACAAATCCCTTTTGGATTAATTGTAAATTGGTATGTCTTTTTGGTTTTATTTGCAATGTTTATTTCTTGAATGAACTCCTCTCCAACTGGGGCTGGTTGGTTTTGAAACCCAAAATCAAGAGTTGTTGAACTAAAAGATAATGGAAAATTTTCGAAATTTGTTAATTCGTATTCAAAGTTTTTAATTCTAAACTTTGTTGATTTCTTTCTTTTTGGGATTACTATAACCAAAATAATTAATATGAGCACAAAAGATATTATAAACAATCCAATTACAGAAAATACTGTTGATAAAACAATAATTAATGTTTTATCACCTCCATCAGAATCATTAATACATTTCCCATCAACAAAACTTAAATTTGAACGACAAACACAATTCGAATGTGTGCAATATTCTTTATTTTGAGCTTTCATGGAAAAACTGATTGTCGGGTATTCATAGTTCTTTGGAACATTATTAAATCCCCCAAGCCAAATAGAATTTTTTGAAGAACATGCGCAATACCCAAAATATTGATATGAATACGACCCAACAACATTCATCATTACAGAGAATCGAGGATGATAACCAATATCAAAAATATTATCAAAAAATAAATAAGCTCCTCCACAATATGGCTTGTCGTTTGTTCCATATCCAGGTGTGCCCACTAAAATTATTTGACCGTAAGAACCAATATTGTCGAAAGGTTGTTTATCGAAGGGTTTCAGAAAATCGGTTG
The DNA here is from genome assembly GCA_002914575.1 of Entamoeba moshkovskii. NCBI lineage: Eukaryota > Evosea > Mastigamoebida > Endamoebidae > Entamoeba > Entamoeba moshkovskii. The sequence continues at coordinate 91,819 of NWBR01000874.1, forward strand.
CTGTGTTTGGATAAAATGGAACATTTGCAATAATTTCTTCACGTTCAAAGTTTGTATATTTATCTAAAACGACAATTCTGTTATTATCTGATATAATGGAATATAAAATATCATATCGATTCATCCTTATGGCGTCATAAGGAAAAGTTTCTGATGTTTCAGATCCTGAAATTGTTAATTCTTTGTAATAATTGATTTCACTCAAAACAATATATTCCACTAGAGTTGCTTTAAATTTATATAACTTAACTGTTGACGAATTTTTAACAACTATGATTTCACCCCCAGCACCAATGTATTCCCCGCATTGGAAAGTTGTCAAAATTATTGGCGTCAAAGTTTCTATTTTAACTCCAACTAATTTCCGATCGAGACATGTAAGTAAGGTCTCTGTTCTAATATCATTTTTATCATAAACATGAAATACGAGAGGGGCATCATCATCAAATTTTCCATTATCTTTCGAGCTTAAAAAAACAAATGGCGGTTCAGTTACAACGTCATATAATAATAAATCCCCATCATGCAAAAACCAAACATTATCTCTCATATCGACGATTTGGGGACGTTTAATTACACTCTTAATTGGCAGACTTGCCGTTCTATTTTCAACAATAGAAAGAGTGGAATCCCAATGGATTTCAATTGGATTACTTTTGTTCCAAAAGACTGGCAGATTGTGTCGTTGTTCGGAAAGTTCATTGTATCCAATAAACCCAACGAAATCATTGAGAGACCCATCAGACTTATCAAATTCAAGATTAACTAATTTGGCTTCACTTATGCATATCAATATTACAACACAGAAATACATGACGACTATATCATTTCTAGTTCAAAGTATTAAATACTGCGTCACCATAATTCCAGAATGCAAGGAAATATAGATCCATCTCAAGTGCAAGTCAAAGATCAAATAATATAATTTATTTAAAATGAATTAAAATAGACATAAATCAAATAACACAGCGCCATCGAAATGCAACGGCAAATCCATAAGCCAAAAAAAGAACCAAAATAAAAAAATAAAAAAACGATGACGAACAAACCAAGGAGAAGAAAATGTCGTGTGATAGTTCTGAAAGAAAATGTGACAAAAAACAAAAAAAGAAAAATCTAATTAAAGATATCTTAATTATAAAATGAACTGAAATTCACTCAAAAAGAGAATTTATGTCGAAAGTATATCAAACTGACGGTAAAAAAATTGTCATTAACACTGATTATTGTATTGGTTGTGGGGCTTGTGTTGATATTTGTCCAACTCAAGTATTAAACATCGTTGATAAAAAAAGTGCAGCAGTTTATATAGAAAATTGTTGTAAATGCAAAGAGTGCATGAGGGTGTGTCCAGTTGATGCGATTACTGTTGATTAAAAATATCAATTGATTTTCTTTTTTATCAATTCCTTTTGAAAAAAGACCAAAAAAAACAGTTTTGGAATAAAAAGTAAAATTCCTTTAAACTTTTACCATTTGGGGTTTTTGCCAGTCTTTCTTTGGTCGTCCCATAAATGATTGTTGATGCAATGAATCGATATTCAAAGATATGGCAACCGCAACATTTGAGAATTTTTTAATAATCGCATCAAACATTCCACTTCCTTCAAATTTTTTCATTAATGCTTCTTCTTTATTTTCTTCTCCTTCAAATTCTCCGACAGTCGTAATAATGAAAGTATCATTTTTATCAAAATAACACCAATCAAATTGAATTTGAATATCATCACCTTTGGGTTCTCCAATTTTATAATTTCCACTTTCACTTACCTTTTTCATTCCATTGGCTTTATTAAAATTAAATATATTCATATCTCCCATCACCAATGATAATACTGTTGGTCTAAATTCTCCAAGTCCGCAATCTTCTTCACTTACGATTAAAATTGCAACACTCACTGGTACCATTTTATTTGATGTAAACGTTAAGTCAAGATCAGTCAATGTTTCTATTAATGCTTCGGTTGTACTTGTGACTGACGATATTGATGAAAATTGATTTTCATATGATTTAAAAAATAACCCAGCAAATTGTTCAGAAGATACATCTCCTTTAACAACATGGATTGGATCAGCAACAAGAATAATTCTGTGGGTTGAATAAATACGAGTAAAAACAGTTGCGTAGTCAGTTGAACGGGCAGCATAAGCAGTTCCAAGTATCCTTGCTTTAAATGGATCTGATGGGAGAATCAAAGACTCAACCAATACAGGAGAGGGAATTGGAAGAATTGGATATTTTGGAGTTGTAAACCCTCGGAAATTTCGGGTGGAATGGAGGGAAGTTCTAAATACTTCTTCAACTTTAAGTCTGGAATATTTTTCTTTAGTTTCAATACTGTATTTACATTCAATTTGTCTTTTTGGTTCGTCAGATATTTCACCGATTCTTTTTTGAATTGACATACTTGTCAATGGAACTTCAGTTTTCTTTTGTTGCTGTTGTTGTTGGGCGATAAGTTCTTTTAAAGAAATTCCTGGTGTGGGTTGAGATTTAATTTCAACTGGTTCTTCTTTTTTTTCTGATTCACAAACATTATTACATTCACCTTTTCTATCTTCACTGACAATATTCGATTCTTGTTTTTTTTCTTCAGTATTTTGGTCTGATTGAATTTCTTCTTTATTTTCTTGTTCTACCTTAATTTGAGGATCTATTTAGTTTTAGTTTTGTTTTTGTAACTCTTCTAACATGAAAATATCAGCAAACCATTATTTTCTTGTGACATCTTTTTTATTCATTTTTTTGAGTTCCGTTATTATTTTTGTTTTTTAGTTTTTTTCTGATTCTTTTGCTTTTTATAACATTGTCCTTCAACATTAGGATTCTTTGGGTTTGTCGTGGGGATAAGAAGTTTTTTCTTTTCAACCTAACAAATTTCAAGCTTCTGACCCAAAAAAAACAAAAAAAATCGAATAACACAAAAACAACCAAAGGAAAAAAGAAGGAACAAGTAAAACAGAAAAAAAGAGAAAAAAGATTTTTTTGAATGGCGGCCCTTAAAATAGGATGTCATCTACAAATATTTAATCTCAAAAAGATCTAATTGAAGTTAAAACTGAATGTCATTCTTAACATCTCTTTTCAAAAAGAAACAAATGAATATTTTAATTTGTGGCCTCGATGGTGTTGGCAAAACATCTATGCTTCTCAAGATGCAAGGCCAAGACCCTAAAACAATTCAGACCAAACCAACAATTGGTTATTTGAATCCAACCCTTAAGTTCAAGACATTTGAATGGCTTTTTTGGGACGTATCTGGGGCTGCTAAATTCAGAGGACTTTGGAAATCGTACTATCCAAACGTAAGATGCATTGCCTTTGTTTTCGATAACACCGACGAAGAACGATTTGTTGACGCCAAAAATGCCTTATTTGGAATGCTTGAAGATGCTGAGTTAAAAGGAATGCCATTTTTGATTTACGTCAACAAAATCGACAAAAAAGAATTTGATATGACCACCTTCAATCAAAAAATTGGTCTCTCCGAAACCCAAAAATTACGATGCCAAATTTTCCCTTGTTCGGCCTATGCCGGAGATGGCCTTTTTGAAGGTTTGGACTGGATGTGTTACACTCTCAAGAAAATGGCCAAAAAACAATAATAATACAATCGGTTATTCAATCATTTTTTATTTCCAACCCACTCACACCTTTGTTTGTGATTTGAATCTTGTTTTAGTTTCGTTTTTCTATCTCGGAACTATTTATTTTGATAGTTTTTTTTACCTTGCCTATAGTTTTTCACTTCTGGATTTGATTTCATTCTTGTCCGAGAAGCGAAAAGAAAGCCACATTTAAACTTTGGGGTGATGGCGATTATTAGTGATGAAGCCAACCAAAGAAAAAAACACTCGCACCAAACCCAAAAAAAGGAAAGCCCAAGAAATTGGACCTGATAACTTTGACAAAGAAATGGATGAGTTTGTTTTGGAAAAGATACAGCACTTTGTGGTACTGTTCCTTTCCGATTTGAATTGCATCACATCCAATAAACGGTTTGTTGGAACAAAAATATTTTCGAAAAACCGTTCTTTGGTTCGGATTGCCCAAACTTTTGTTGTGTTGAAAGCCATACAGGAAGCCACAATCCTCAATATCTCGGTTACTAAAAGGCACATTTATTATTTGAATAAAGATTTGTTTGGGACCCAGAGGGTTGTTGACGACATAATCAAAAATTTGTCTTCTAATACATTTGGCCTTCCAAAAGAAGTTTTTCATGTGGCAGCAGCCCAAAAATCCTTTTTTTGTGGCAATGTTGTATTCACAAAAAAAGGTGTAAAAACCCAAATAGCAGCCGAGAGGGAGTGCGTTGTCCCCACCATCTGGAGCTTAAAGAAGAGTTTAGTGGCCACTACGGCAAATAATTTGCTGATTGTCGAAAAATACACAATTTTTAATACTTTAATCTCTTCTTCGTGGTTTAAAAAACATAGGGATGACGTCACTCTTGTGACTGCGTGTGGGTTTCCAGATTCTTCAGTTAGATATTTTATTAATTGCTTACTCTTTTCTTCTCCAAATCTTCGTCTCTTCTGCATGGTCGATTTTGATGCTTTCGGGTTGGATATTTATAACAATTATGTCAGGAATGATACTGACTACCCAATTAAATCTCCAATTCAATTACTCTTCTTTGGGTATTTAAGGGATTCAATTAACTTGATTCCGGAATCCTCAAGAATTCCATTATCGATTGTCGATCAAAAAAGGGTTTGTTGTGTTCTATTTTGTCGTTTGATTCTTTTCATTGACCCTTTAGCTGATTCGGTTAAAAACAACAACAAACAGCAAAGAGATCGCCGAAGCCGTTGATTTTCTTAAGTCGATAAATTTTAAAGTAGAACTTGAAGCTGTTTCATTGGACGTGATGGGGTGTGTGCTGACGACCTCATTAGAACCGCAACACCAGAGGGAAGAGTGAAAGAAAACTTGAAAGTCGTTTGTCGGTAAAAAATAGGATGAAACTAAAAATAGAATTAGTTGATTTTTGTTTAAGTCCAAAAAAGGTAAAGGCAGAACTGGAATAACATTTTTTTACTCTTTTTCAGTTGCGAGTAAACTCTAAAAGGTCAAAGAAAACCAATTTTCCACGTCATTGGCGTCTGTAAAAAAGTTTGAGAGTTTCATCTGAAAAAAAATCAATGTCAAGTAATCCAATCTGCCCAACTTGCCACAAACGCGTTTATTTCAATGAAAGATTAACTTTTGCCGGTAAGGACTATCACAAAATTGGCTGTTTTAAATGCACCTCTTGCCAGAAACCACTTGAAATTTCAAAAGCTCGTGAATCAGACGGGTTCCCATACTGCGTTAATTGCCACACTCAAAAACAAGGATTAAAAGGATTCCAACCAGGAAATGTCCTTACTTCCTACACTGGATATGGCGGAGGAAAAGGCGAAATTGATACATCCACTGTTGTTGGAGGAAAAATTGCCGAAGTAGCCGCAAGAGAAGAGGCTGAACAAATGAGGAATGCACCTCTTAGACAAAGCGCAACCTCATCTGCTGGTGATGTTCCTAAATTCTGTCCAAACTGTGGTGGAAAGAATAATGGCGGAAAGTTCTGTGCTGAATGTGGCTTCAAATTCTAATTAAATTACATTCAACTTTAAATTAGTTAATTTGGAACAGCAAGAGAGAGGGATGACTAAATTGGGTGTTTAGGGATTTACAAAAGATTTTTATTTCGAATTTCAACAAAGAGTTTTCATTAAATATTTTTTCCCGTTTTTTGCTTTTAAAAATGTTTCGCAAACAACAGTTCATTTATATCATTTTTGCCCATTCATTTCTTTGTGTTCAACAATTTTTATGTATATTTCAGTTAAAACACATCCCACTATTCCTAAGCCAATCCATATTATTGATGTATACATGCACCAATCACTTGTCTTTAATGTTGATAGTATTCCAGCAACTAACGGCGACAAACTGTAAGCCAAACAACTGGAACATTCGCTTATTCCCATGAACTTACCTTTTTCCTTTTCGGAGGCGTTTAGGGAATAAAACATATTTTCTTCAAAGTCAAAACCAGCAATAAATCCAATAATCGCCGAAAAAGCACAAAGAACATATCCATTCCCACAAAACAAGAACACTAAAAGACAAATAAGACAAGAAACAAGAGCTACAATGTTTAAAGTAATTTTATACTGCCATGATACAAATAAACTGAGAATTAAAAATGCAAAGAATTGGCCTACATTCAGCAAGAAAAGAACAATACCAACAAATACATTTGGATCATTTGACAATCCTTCTAAATGAATTTTTCTGTCTTTTGCCATATTAATGTATTGATTTGATATTATTCCAACAACTCCAACAATAAAAACATGCAAAATAGTATCATTAATGTAGTACAAAAAATAATGACTTGGCCTTTTGGGTTGAGCAGAGTTTTTTTCATTTAACTTATGATTGTTTTCTTCGCTTGAATCATATTGGTTTTCGATTATAATAGCAGTTTGTGTTTCCATTTCGCGTGGAGTGGTTGTTGGTTCGCTGTCAAGTCTACTTTCAATAGGAGACTCAATTTTGTTGTTTGTTATCAAATTATCTTTTTGAAACTCTTTCATTTCTTCTAATTCAATTTTTGTGTACTTGAATTCATCCTTTACATTATTTCTTTGAGGGAATCTACTCATAATAAAAAATGGTATAAATCCAATGGCACATGAAACATATAAACTGTAAGTGCTCCCGATTGTTGAATTTAATGATCCTGCAGACAAAAATCCAATTGCCTTCCCTGCGGACCAGCTCATGCAATAATGTGCAATATTTTTACTTTCATGACCTGGGTATGCTTCATTCCCAACAAGTGTTTCGGTTGGCGAACAAAATAAACCAAGGGCAACAGCCTCAATTAACAGAATGAAGTATATTGGAATTGTTGATGTTACTGTAATATAACTAAGGGCAATTATCAAACAAGTCAAACAATGAAGAAGAATACCAAACACAGATAATGTTTCTGGCGGTATAATGTCTGCCAATTTACCACATAACGGAGCGATAAAACCTTGAATTCCGAAACCGACTGTGCCAGCCAACCCTATTTCAAAAGGAGAAGCACCTAAATCCCTCATAAGAATGGGCAAAACAAGCCAAAAACAATATCCAGACACGTTTAAACAAAAGCCGCTGAGATAATAAGAAAGGAAATTGAATAGATGAAGAATTCTATTTTTTGGTCTACTTTTTTCATTCATACTCCAAATTTGTTATGAATACTGGATAAAAATGAGTTTAAAGGACCTACTAACGTGATAGATAAAAATCAAAGTGAGCCAAAGTCAAAAAATTCTTCTGCTTTCATTTCTGTGGGAACCAACAAGTGTTGATAAATTTATTACATTTCAAGCAAAATTTATTTTTATTTTAATGTTTTAAAAAACAAAAATAAGGAAGAAGAAAAAAGTGATTAAGAAAAACTCAATTCGACAATTATCGATGGGCGACGCGCAAAAAATATTAAAGGAATTGGGAAAACCAAGAAAAATTGGGTTTGGCTCAAGAGACGCTCAATTGTTAATTCAAAAGGAAAATAATCAAATTACCACTGACGGCCAACGTGATGGCGATAATCTTTGTGTCAAACAAAACGATCAATCAGAAGATTCAGTTGTTTTTATGGATGATGAGGAAGAACAAACCACCGTTTTTTTTAACTACCAAGACGATAATGACGAAGTTTTCTTTGATGATGATGATCATATAGAAATGTGTGATGATTTGAGACAAATTAACTTTAAGCCAAGGAGTGAACAAATGAAAGAAAAAATAAACTTTCAATTGAGTGAAGAGGCAAGGAATATCAGAAGTAAAACAATTCAATATTTATTCGAGGGTTACAAAATGAAAAAAATGGATGGGTTTAATGAATCAATCAAATCACTGGAAACAAAATTAGATAATTTTGTTTCTAATATTCAACAGCAATATGTTAATGTATTGATGTTGGTTGGAATGACCACAACAAATTTTGATTATATTTCTTGTATTAAAAAGTTACTTGAAAAGTACGGAAGCGTTTGGGAAAACATCGATATTGAAGAAAGTTTTGAGGAAGTGAATAATATTGTTTTAATAATCGAATTACCTTTGAAAGAAAAATGTATTGAATTATTATGGAGAATTGCAGAGTCTTTAAGAAAAGGTTTATTAGTTATTATTGTTGGAAATACTTTAGCTGAATGTGAACGATACTTGCTTGGTCATGATTTCCCAATGATTAGATTGGGAACAATTTCTTTAAGTACTTCACATTTAATTGAGCAATTCGAAAACCAACAACTAATTGATACGATAAATGGGGAATTCCCATTTATTCACCCATCTGTTATTACTTATAATATTATGTTTTACAAAGATTTCCATCACTCCTTTAAATTATTTATTGGTTTTCTTCTTCGTCATATAGAAAATTCGATTGTCTTTACAAATCCATCACTATTATTTCCACAATTTTTAAAAGGTGTAGCTGAATCGACTAAAGAAGTTGAAATTGGGGTTGAACAAACTTATGACATTCTATCTGTTCTTTTTTCAAGATTACTAATTTCAATCCAATGTCTTGCTCATATTCAATTCCACAAAGCAATTCCTCCTTATTCTTCATTGTTGAACATAACTAACATTGCGCAACCACTTAATAATTTCAATTTTCCTTCTAATTTCTCTCAAATCCCTATTCCTCGGGGTTCGGAGGATGATTTGGTAAATATTATAAACACAATTAATTCATCTCCTTCTTCACAAACATTTGAACTATTAATCAATTACATCACACTAACAATCGGTTCTATCAAAACTTTTCAGTTAAACTACCCTTCAAAAATGGAATCGTGTTGTGTTTCAAATCAAATTGACTTCACTTCACATTCCCTCTTTGAGATAATTCGGCATTGTGAAGATGGGAAACAAGAAAAGGACTGTTTATTCAACGATTATCGAACAATTATAAATAATGTAAATAAAAAAGGATTGATTTCTGTTCAAACAATAATTGGTTTGTTTGAAGATAAGAGTCAAGAAGATATAAAGGAATTAATAAGAGAATTAATAACATTTGGTTTATTCATTCCACACAATGATGAACTTCGATCAACTGAAATTCAATTAGACCAACCAAAGAAATGATAATTAAATTATTGATGAACTCAAAATCTTTTATTTCAAATAAAAACTCTAACAATTTTACAAATCATCAAAGATAAATACTGGGGCATATTCAGTTGTTTCTTGTTCTTTTTCATTTCTTCTTATTGGAACTGGGACGATGGGAATGTTTGCCTCACTTGGGACATCCTTAACAACATCCTTTTGTTTTCCATGGCCAGTTGAAGGAAGAAACCCCATATTAACTGACATTCCCCCATACTCCATTTTATTTTTATGTTTCATTGGAACAGCAGAAGCAAATCCACCAGGACAGAAACTCTTTGCAGAAACATCGTCATCATACTCTCCTTTGGAATTTAATCGGATTGAGGGAGAAGCGTAAATGGTTCTTGGAGAGTTAACATGAGTAAATGGAGATGTATTTGACCCACAAAGACCAGGCGTTTTAAGACCAGGAGTTCTTATAAGACTTGATCTTCTTGAGAAACTTCCTGAACTTATCAATGGAGAAGGTGATGACTTAGATTTGATTGCATAAACTTCTCTAAATGAAGATGGTGTCATTGGGCCAAGTTGGAAAGGATTTGAAGACGAAATGTTAATAATTTCTCCTTTTTGTAATGAGGCAGTGAAGATATCATAATATTCTTGTGTATTCAAACGATGATCAATTTTAAGTCCAGGGAAACATCGCTTTTGAAATTCGAGCCCACTTAAATGTGAAGGTCTTACTGGTTTGACCTTTCTTGGTTTTGGTTGCCAATTTCTATTGAAAGAGATTTGAGTAATAAATGGATGCGTAAGTGCTTGGCTCGCAGTCCATCTTGCATTTGGGTCATATTGCAATAATCCTTGAATGAAATGAAGAACGCTTTGTCTTGTTTCAGCAATTGAACCCTTAGCAGCCAACGTATTGTCAGATAATTCCATTGGAATTCTCATGAGTAATTCCTCCAAAGTTCTATATCTAAAGTATTTTTTGTCTGGTTCTAATTCAATATCATTTTCCATTTCAAATTCAAATGGCTGTTTAAATATATATTTGAATTTTCCACCACTCAGTGGTATTTTATTATAATAATTTTGGGTGGTGGTGCCTTGTTCTAAAATAAATTCAGGGGGCTGTCCCAACATATCAGTTATTTTAAACAATTCATTGTATTCGGAATTTCCTGGGAATAATGGAATACCCAATATCAACTCAGCACAAATACACCCAGCACTCCATACGTCAATGGCACAATTATAAGGCAATCCCAGTATTACTTCTGGGGCTCTGTAATGCCTTGATTGAATATAGGTGTAAAGGGTGTAAGTTGAAAAACAAGCAGAACCAAAATCGATAACTCTAATTTTCTTTGAGTGTGGGTCCAATAATAGATTTTCAGGTTTTATGTCGCAATGAACTATGTTCGCTTCTTCCAACACAACCAAACATTGTAGTAATGATTTCATATAAATTCTGATGGAATCTACAGGAAATCCTTTGTAATTCTTTTCCTGAATGATTTGATACAAATTCTTTCCCAATAATTCCGTTACAATACAAAGATGTGAATGAAAGAGAAAATGATCAATTAATCGGACAGTATTTGAATAACCATCTTTGTCATATGCATCATTTAACAATGACAACATTGCCACTTCCAACATTCCTTGTCTGAAATATGAAAATTTCGAACGCAAAACCTTAATGGCAACATCTTTTTTTCTAACCAAATCTCTTGCCTTAAACACTTGACCAAACATTCCTTGGCCTAACCTATCAACAATTTTATATCTTGAGACAGTGTCTGGGTTTGCCGAATAATAAGGGCCTTCAAAGGAAGTTGCACTACCCAATACATCATTTAATTTGACGATTAAATCGAAATTTTCATTATCAAAACCTTCATTATGACAAGGATTTGTAGGGAATGTCAAATATAAAGGGGATAGCCCAGTAGTTGGATCAGTAAGTCCTGGGGAACATAAAAAGAATAAGTCAAATATTTTTGAGGTCATATATTTCGTTAAATATCTTTGGTTTGGAACATGAATTGTTTCTTTTTTTGTATTCTTCAAAGAGACTTTGGAAAAAACTGAGGAAAAGGATTTCTTTGATGGGAAATTCATGTTTTATAATTTTTGAGTTTTCAAAACTCTTTTCTTGGTGAAATGAGGGTTTTAATCAACTAATAATTTGATTTTTCTTTTCTTCTGATTTTCTTCTGTTAAGCCTAATGGAATTATTTTCTCATCAATTTCTTAACGACATCCTCCTTCTTTTCTCGTCATTTTTACTTATTTCGTTTTAAGATTTTTTTCTCAAAATGTTGTCAAAAAAAGTTGGAATTTCCAACGTTGTTTTTCAATGAAAGAAGAAGAATTTTCGCTTTTTTTTAATTTTTTCAATTTTAGTTTTTTTTGTTTGTTCATTTACAATTTGTGTGTTTAACTCTCATTATAGATTTTTCCCGTTTTTTTACGTTTTGGTCCACTGATTTAATGAGTCATTTGATTTTTCAACTTTTTCTGATTTTTCCAAAAAGGTCCATTTACTTCTATGATTTGTAAATTATAATAAAAGTATAATAAACAAATAATAAATTGACTTAATTTAATTCAAGCAAAGCAACTCGTAAAATCAGATATCCAATCGCAATGAGAGCTGTTGTTTTCTTCTTGATTTTTGCTATCGCTTTTGCTTCCGTCAAGGAAGGTGAAATTATCTGCAATCTTTGCAAAGATACTGTCAACCTCATTCAAGATCTCTTGACTGTTGATGGGGCCAATGCCGCTAAACAATACATTCACAATCTTTGCCAAGAAACTACTGGCTTCTTGAATACTCTCTGCAATAAGGTACTTGTTTTTGGTGTTGATGAACTTGTTAAACTTATTGAAAACCATTTCGAACCTGAAGTGGTCTGCCAAAAGATTCACGCTTGCCATTGAAACCAGTATTAATTGATATTTTTTTACTTTGTTAAATTGTTTTTAATAACAAATTTAATAATGTTGTTTGCCCAAAAAAGTTTTGCGAAAAAAATTTGTTATCCTTTCTCTGACCTCATTATAGTTTATTTATAGTTGGCAAATGATAAAGTTTTGAGATCCAAAAAAGGCAGTTGATTTTTGAGAAAACAAATAATAAAAAATAGTAAAAAAAAATTAAAAAAGGAATAATCAAAACAAAAAAATGAAAACATTCAGCCCAACTCAATAAAAAACGATCTCATTAAATCTATTTTATTAGAAAGTGAATGAAAGCTTTGTTTATTGCTCTCGTCTGTGTCTGTGCATTTGCTGAAGAAGATCTATTTAATCCATTCATTCATGGTAAAACATTAATTGAAAGAATGAAAACCATAAAGGAATCAAACCGAAGAAATGAAAAAACGATATTGGCTATTGAAAATAGAGAAAGAAAAATTCAAAATGCGTTAGATATATTATATGGTGATATGAAACTTGCTGTTGGAAAAACTGATAGAATGAAAATTGAAACACAAATTGATAAATTACAAAATACTCTTGATAAAATTAGAAGACAAAAAAGAGCAGTCTTAAGAAGAATGAAGAAAATGGCCGATAAAATCGCTATTCCTGATAGAGATAGATTGGTTAGAAAAACTAGAACTGAACATAGAGTTGGTCTCGAAGAAAGTTTACATATCAGAAGAGAAATTGAAAATAATCAAAAACTCCTTTTGAAAACAACAAAACAACTCGCTCATAAGTACGCTAAAATGGCTTCTGAAATTGCTGCTGAGAAATTAGTTAAAAATATTGATAAGAAGAAAGATGGTGATATTTTGAAGGCTAAAGAAGACTTCAAATTACGTTCTAAAAAAGCTTACAATAAATACTATAAGAAAATTGTCGAAAGAATTGAAGAAGCTACTGCCGAAGGAGTTTCTAATGAAGAGATCAAGATGGTTTGCAGATCTGCTATTGATGGATTAATCAGAAAACTCGAACACGACTACTTAGTTTTTGTTGTATCAAGAAATGAAGCAAAGAAAGAAACAAAGAAGGCCATTAAGAAACCAATGAGAAAGTCAATGAAGACTCTCGGTAAGTCTTTTGACAAAAAAATGGCTAAAAAAACAACTAAAAGTGTTCCTAAGAATGAAAAGAAGGCAATTAAAGAAATTACCAATAAAGGAAAGAAAGAAGTCAAACAAGTAGCCCCAACAAAGAAATAAACAGTTTGAATTAAATGCTTACGTCCAAGATAATTTATGTTTACTGTTTTACTTTTCCAAAGCGAAAACCCAAATCTCAAAATTCTTTCGAAAGTTGTTTTATTTCAAGTTCTTCTATTTTTATCTAAAAATCAAAATTGGAACAACAAAAATCAAAGCTAAAGTCGAAACTATTTTAATTGTATTTTATTGTTAATTATAATTAAATGTATTAAAATTTTATAATAAAAAAATTGAAAATTGAGTTGGGAAGAAAAAATGAAAAAGATTTCTTGAAACTAAAAAAAAAGATAAGAAACGGCGTGAATGGAAAGTGAAATCACACAAAATAATGACAAACGTGTTCGATTCAAGGAATATCAATGCACATTTCCCGGATGCAAAGAAGGTTTAAAAACCAAATATAATTGTTTATCTCATATTTGGGATATTCATTTAAGACATTTAAATAACATCACTGAGTCATACAAAAATTTGAAAAACAAAGATGAAGCAAGAGTTCAATGTTTACCTTATTTACATTTTGTTCCTTCTGCTGAAAGTGGCAGGAAAAGGAAACCCTATGATTTATCTGATGTTATTTGTGGTAATCCTGACTTAGTTTCTCGTAACTTAGCCACCCCTCAATCCCCTCAAATTCAACCAGAGAATTCTTCTTATTATGGTCAAAGCGAAGTTGCATATCAACAAAAATGTCTTGATATTTCTGATCATTCTGTAAATCAGCCAATGTTCCCATTAGTTGAATGTGACCGACAAGAATCATCTTTTAATTATCAACAACCATTACAAATTAATACCACTGAATTTGGAAGAATGGCAGATTCCATCATGACATCACCTTTAACCTCTCAACTTGTTTCAATGGGGAATGACTTTATTAGAATATATTCCATAACTCAAAATGTTAAACGACTTCATGTTGCTGGCGAAGTGTTTGCGGAAAATGGATTTTTACAAAGATCAGACAGAAGAAGTAAAAAAGATATTAAAAAAATTTCTAATGCCCTCGAAATTATTTGTAAAATTACTGGTAAATCATTCAAATATATTAATGAAGACAAAGAAAGGTATGGATTTATTGCTCAAGAATTAAAAGAAGTAATTCCAGAATCAGTTAGAGAAGATGAAGACGGAAGGCTATCAATTGACCCCCTTTCATTATTACCATTTATTGTCGAGGCGTTAAAGGAATTGCAAAGAGAATTAAAAAGGGTTTCCCAAACAGAAAAGGTAGTTGATCTCTCTTTGGCAGTCAATACCACTTTACAAACCGTTAATGAAGTAAATTCTAATAAATATATTTTTTCACTTGGGCCAAGTTCATTTGTTATTCCTGCGGCTATTATTCTTACATTTGTTTCTGCTGTTGTTGCAATCAAAGGAAATTTCCCATTTATTTGGATCTTTCTTGTTTTTGCTAGTATCTGTTTCTGGGCTTCAAACCAATTTGCCCCGAACGGAACTTTTACAAAAACGGCTATCGTTTTGAATTTCTTATTGTTGAATATATTATTGGTTTGTGTTTCAGCGAGTTTCCTTATGGGAACTGTCCTTCAATTATATCTTGGTGTATATATTTCTTTGATGCTTCTTCTCTGGGGTTTCAGCCAAACCTTTAATACTTCATTCTTAAATTTTTTTATTGTGTCATTTTCATTCTGTTGTATCGCTTGTTGGATTGTATTTATGTTCCAACCAACATTTAGTTGTAATGTTACCACCCCAATGAAACAAAACTCTAAGTTCAGAGAATATTTGGAATATTCAAATTCTAGCGAAGTCAGATTCGATCTTACCTCTGATATCCCTTGGAATTGTTTCAACCCGCATTTGGACGTAAAGGGAAAGAAAGTTAAATTCATTCAAGGGAAAAGAAGTACTAGCGTGGTTGTTGATCCGGACACTTTGACCACAGATAGGATTGACGTTAGAATGGTTTGTTCATCTGTCCCATACCAATGCAATTCCTACACCATTTATCAAAAAGTGCAATGATTCTGTTTACAATAAAGGACTGCGAGTGTTAAAAAAAATGTTTATTGATTTTTTTGTGTCAATCCCTTCTCAAATAACCATCGCCAATGTAAAAAGTCTTTAATTAATAATTTGAATAGGTTTGATTTGGCACTATGTCTTCATTAATTTTATTTATTAAATTAAATAAAACAAACGTTGGGTTGACAGATACAGTATTGATGGATATGCCGAATATTTAGCACCATCCAGTCCACACAAGTCATCTGCTGATAACCTTGCATAACCCATTTCCCCCCATGAATTTCCCCATGAATTTCTAATAATAATATATTTTTCATCGTTTTCTTCACCATAACCCACAACAACTACAACGTGATTTAATGATGGAACTGTCGGGCAATGAAGATGCAATATCCCTCCAGAATATTTTTTTAATTCTTCGTTACTATATATCAGGCCAAGGAATGGCCCATGCTCAATGAGTAACGTTTTCATTTGGTCGAAAGTAATTGGCCCTTTGACTTCAGTGTACCCCGTAACTTGTATTATAGTTCTTCTTCCTTTTATACATTTTCTTTTGAAATTTGTTGTTGAATTCCCTCTTATCGTAATTAACTTATATGGATAATCCAATTCAGACACAAAATATTTTAATGATTTCAACACTGACGAAGGCCATCCCCCATTGCAACCTTCATTTTCAGAACAATCAATTATATGTTGCGTGCTAATTGCGCGATGGTTTTTTGTAAGACGATGATAATGCGCTTGGAGTAATTGTGAAAGTGCCATTGCATAGCAGCCCCCACACTCTCCCTGATTCATGGTTTGTCGTATGCAATAATCATTTGTTTTCTGAGGGTTCTTTTTTCTGTATTTTCCGCAGTATGACATTGATTGGGGTAATGGATCAACAAAAAATGGATAAAATGTTTTTTCTCCATTTGAGTGACTCCTGATTGATTTTGCATTTTGCCATGACTTACTTTTTGTAGGCTTCTGTTTGACAAAAAGTTCAGTTTGTTCAGAATAGACAGTGGCAAAGAAAAATAGTACCAGAATCATCATTATATTTCTTTAATCCCCATCAATAAGTATTGTTTTTTATTGACAAGATACAATCTATTCACAAATCCTTATATTGACACAAAAAAACGATTTTCATTATTTATTTTTGTTTTCATTATCTGCGACAATTCTCAACAAAATCGTAATTAGTAAATTATTAAGCAAAAAATATGTAGTTTTTCAAATAGAAAAGTTGCAATAAGTTATTGGTTGAGTTTCTTCATT
>NWBR01000874.1:109877-123260 GCA_002914575.1 Entamoeba moshkovskii
TTGATTTGATAAAACAACAATTTGCCAATAAAAAGAATGAATGGGATATTCAAAGAACAAATTATGAAGGTACAATAAAAATAAACAAATGGATATGGAAACAACCAATGAATCAAATAATTGAATTTGACGAAATGAAACAAATTGAAGAATGGGCATCAATGAAAATAGGAAATGTCATATTTGATTCAGATGTTGATAATTGGAACGTCAATACATCAGTATTTGATAAAAGAATATTAAATAAAAGTAATTTGATATTTTTAATTGAAAGTGATGATGGAAATAAATTTGGAGGATTTATTAATTCAAAAATTGATAAAGACAACGATTACATAACTGATTCTAAATCATTTGTATTTTCATTAAAATCAAATGGAATGTTAAATGGAATGTTCAAATTTGATATTAACAATTCACAAGATCCATTTTATTTGTACAATCAACCAGATAATTGTTTGTTTGCAATTGGAAATGACATTTGTATTAACAAGGAAAACAACAAAAATGAATCGTATTGTTATCGATCATCATTCAATTACAATGGAATTGAAAACCAACATCCAAATAAATTCAAACAAAAAAGAATCACATCTATGCAATTAATTTAATTTTGGACGAATGAATTTTTTTATATTAACGAATTTTTTGTAATTTTAGATTTTTTTAAATTTTAAAAAACATTTCTTTTGTCAAAAAAGGTCGAATAAATCTTTTTTCTTCTTCAACTGTAGAAGATTCATAGAAGAGAGAGGAAGCCTTCAGAAAGAATATTGGAATTCAATATTCGAAAAAAGAATGAATGGATCGAAGAGGAAGGAGTGATCTTAATTCTCCTCATTAAAAAGACATGGGGGAAGAATGGAATCAACCTCTGTCAGTGGGGGGAGATGACCCAAAAGAAGAACAATCCTTATTGGTTAAAAAAGAAGTGAATTCTTATTCACAAGCCTCTGGTTTTGCCACAGTCATAAACTACATTATCGGGACTGGGGTATTTGGAATTCCATTTGCGTATTACTCCGCAGGTATTCCTTTGTCAGTGATTACCCTTGTTTTATTCTTCTTCATCAATATAGCAACAATGAATTATTTATTAGATTCAATGGCTCGTTCAGAGGGTAGACAAGCAATTAAAGAGAACCCAAGCGAAAATGGTGATTTTGATGTTCCTTTGAACAATGAAATTAAATTTAGATTATTTGATTATACAACATTGGGTGGAATTTGGGGTGGTCAAATATTAAGATGGTTTAATTTTGGTTCGCTCGTTTTATACCTTTATGGGTCATTATGGGCATATGCGGCAACTTCTGTTAGTACTTTAACAACAATATTTTGGATGATATATGGCGATTCAGAAAGATGTATTGAAAGGGGTGGTCATTGGGAATGTCAATTGGCCTATTACGTTTCATTGGGAGTGTATGCAATAATTGTGGTATCACTTAGTTTTATCGATTTAAGTAAGCAAGGTAAGTTACAACTCGTTTTAACGTGTTACAGATTTTTCGCGTTTGGAGTGATGTTAGTGACGTGTGTTGTTCAACTAATTGTTGATGGACCCATTGAACCAGATATTTCATTCTTATACAAATTCAAATGGGTTGGATTTGGGACATTATTTACACACACTGCCTTTGCTTTAACTTGTCATCAAAACATACCCGACGCTGTAACCCCAGTTAACAAAAAGAAATACCTCTTTTGGACAACTTCTGGGGCGATGTTGTTGAGTGCATTTTTTTACTTCTTTATCGGATTTATTTGTTCATGGACTTTTGGGAGTGGTGTTGTTTCTCCAATAACGAATAAATGGTCCACATATACCGGAAGAAATGGAGGATGGGGAGAAGGGAGTACTCAATGGTTTGCATATCCTATCCAATACTTTATTCTTCTGTTCCCAGTTATTAATTTATGTAATTCATATCCATTACTTGCTACAACATTATCAACAAACATACAAACTTGTTTCACTTTTAAATACCGTTCCAACCATTCTACTTTAACCAAATACATTTGTCAATTATTGGCATACATACCTCCAATATTATTAACATGTGCAGTTGGATCACTTCAAATCATATTTGATGTTTCGGGCTTACTGGCCATCTTTTTGGCATTTACCATCCCAACTATTCTTCAACTCATATCACTTTATCGAACAAGAAAGGAGTATGGAAAAGAAAATATAAAAACGCCATACACATATAAAATTATATCCAATTATGTTGTGGTTGGATTTCTTTTTGGAGTTTCAATACTGCTTTTTGTCCTTTCAACTTATTTCTTAATTGCGGAGCAGTTGTCAAAATCTGAAGACGAAGGCTCTTCGTAATATAATTTTAATCTTATAATAGTTTTTATTTTTTATTTCCAAAAAGACAAAAAATGAAAAAAAAATTGAACTGAATTTCGTCACGTGTGAAGGAATGTCTGATATTCCACGAAGAGTCACGAGAAGCGCAACAAAAAAAATGGAAGAAGATGACAATGAAGAATATTTTGAAGAAGAAGACGAAGAATATGAACCTAAAGAAGAAGAAATGTCAGAAGAAGAAGTATCAGAAGTAACGAGTGTTGAAGAAGATGTTACTGAAGAAGAAGAGTCAAGCACAAAAAAGAAATCAAAAACAAAAAGTGGTTCGTCAAAAAGACAAAAAGTAAAAAGTAAAAAAACCAATTCCAATCATTTAACTAATGAACAAATGAAACAACTTTACATCACTCGTGAAGATGCGATTTCTAATGCTGACAAGGCCATATTCAAAAGGTTGATTGTAAATAAATTCGTTAAAATAATAAATGGACGTGATGAATATATCGCAGTTGTTAAATCGGTAGATATCTCACAAAATATTAAAACTGTGGATAAAAGAAAAGTTGCATGGGACTTAAGTATTGAAACAACTTCGTTCCAGGGAGTACGTGTGGTCTCTATTGGGGATTTATCTAATTCATCTTTAGGAGTTGAGAATTACAAGAATTATATTGAAGATGGAAACGAAAAAGGTGTAGAAGTAATGTCTTCAAAACAAGCAAGAAATGAAATTAGAATTTTTCAATCAATCAGCAAGGCTGAACCAACAAAAACAGAACTTGAAGATCACAGTAAATACATGGAAAAAGTATTTGGGGTGAAAGATGATGATGAAGCGATTGTATTTGGGAAAGAAAATAAAAAGAATAGTGCATTGGAAGAAGAAAGTATTAAAGAAAAACAAATGGAAGAAGAAATTCCAACTGATTTTGTTGTCAATACCAATATCGTTAAAAATTTGGAGGAATGTGAAAAAAGATGTGACGAAATGGATAATTATTTATTGTTCAAAAAAGATGAGCAACATGACGTAAAAGAAATTTGCAAAAACTTTTTTAAAGATCACCATTTATCTAAAAGAGAACCAATTTATAAACAATCGATCGTGATTCCGAAAGAAACAAGTGAAAAAGAGAAATTGTCTGAAGAACCCCTTAGCAAATATTTGTAGGGAACATCATTTTTTAGAGGTATTGAGAATTAATTGATTTTTTTAACAAACAACAATTGTTGACCAACAAAGATATCTCGGACGTTTTTTAAATTTTTGGTTGTTTTGTTTATTTTAATTTTTTTTGGGTTGATTTAAAATAGAATAAAATATCAAATACACGTTTCCATTTTCTTCAGTTATCATTTATGGGAATGACATTGGGTGGTACAGTAAAATATCTTCAACCATTTTTGTTGTAATTGTTAGCAAATTATCTTTTTTCTTTCCGTTTACAGGAATTTTGCTGACCAAATAATTGTTCAGAGCCCTTCCAAAATTTCTGCATTCTTCGAGAGTTTGACCGTTAATTGTATTGAATCTCTTTCTTTTTTTTGTGGAGGTCGCACTTTTTGTTTTTCGGGTACCGATAGCATTATCTCTTTCCTTTAAATATTTGATTATATATTTGAAGTAAAGGTTTTGTTTAGTTTTTTCGACATATCTATTTTCTGGTTGTTTTTTGAATTGTTCCAGATAATTTTTTTTGTACTCGAAAACTCCCTGATTAACTTTGTTTGTCACTTCTCCATCCCCAACACTTTTTATTATAAATCTTTCAATATGTTCGGAAGTATCTTTTGTACTTCTTCTTACTGTTATTTCACAGTAGAATGCAAAGCATCCAATTAAAGTTGTTTCGTCCAGATTTGAGTTGACTGATGTCTTCTTCCTATTTATATTGTTTTTTTCTTTTCTTTGGAGGTCATCAGGCCCTGAAACACTTTTTGGTGGTTTATTAAGACCTGAAGACATCAAGTGCTCCCGTCAAAATCTCTTTTCGTCCACGAATCATACTTATAATTCATTTTACTATAACAAACTATTTATAAAACAGTGTCTTCGATGATGCATAATTTGGCCAATGACGTACTACAATGTTTGTATTTCAAAAAAATAAGCTTAAAGTGGTGATGGATTTGTTGTTGTTTTTTGAAACTGAAGGCGTCTAAAAAGAGATACAAAATTTGGGTAGGGGTTGACTCGAAATAAATGAAATTTGACCAAAAAGGCCGTATTGAACCGAAGAGTCACTCAGAACTAATTTCACAACTCTTTATTGAAGAAGTTTTAACGAAAAAAAGTGAAAGAATGGAATGAATGAACCAAGGTCAGAATGGAAATAAGAAAAGAATGTTATTTTATTTTTAGAAAAGGAAACTTTAATTGTGAAATAATACCTGATCACTTTGAAAAATTTATTTGAAACAAGAAATTGCTTTTATTGCTGCTCTTCTTGTCGTTTTTTACTTTCAGTCCTAAAGGTTTCAAAGGGGTCTTCACTATCGGCCATTTCATCAAAATTAATTTTTCTGGTTGGGGTTCGTTTCACTTCATTTAAAGTATTATAAGTAACAATTTCATATGCCGATAAAGAAGCACCCATATCAACAATTGCCATACAATACAGTTGAGAGGCCATTTGCTTTATAAGGCCAATATACAAATCATTTCCACTTGTTTTACTCAATTCCTTTATTTCATGTAAGCAACAACTGATTGCCTCCTCGACCGTATCGGAAGACAAATATGTACGAATAAAAGGAATAATAACTGGGTCATGTTTATATACAACAAAATATTTAGCCATCAGCTCTCTTAAAATTTCATCTTTTCTGATATAATTAAACTACAATAATTGGTATTTAATTATTAAAATAAACTAATAAACAAACTTCATTACTGACATGGTACTTCATATTTTCATAAAAATTGACAAATTGAAACTTCAAATTGGCAATTTCAACTTGGTCAAAATTATTTAATAATGATTTATTTGTTATTATTCCACCATTTAATTTAATTATTGTTCGCTTCGAGTGTGGGATTATATATACATCTCCTCTATAATTTACTTCGAATATTGCTATTAATGGTTCTGCATCGGGAGTAAGTCTAACTGTACACAGCTCATTACTTCCAATTCCATATTCTTTTGCAGGTTTGAAATATAGACGATTACCATCAACCAATTCCTCAAGTTTCGCAATATAGCAAGAAGAGCCGTGTTGATAGTCAAACTGTGAGAGGTTTTGTTTAACAGCGATTTCCGAATCAGACAAAGGAATTCCATCTTTAATCAAATGTGGGTTAATAAATTCTTCTTCCATTGAAATAAATAGTTTTGTTTATGATTAAAAAAATCAAAAAAGGAAGGAAAAAGAAAAACTAAAAGAAATTAGTTTAATTTATTAAAATTTTAAAATAAAAAACATCTCAATCAAATCGCTTTCTTTCTGATGGAATTACACAGTCCTTATCAAGAAGTTCTAATTCAAAGTCTGAAAACATATTAAAACCTTGGTTTAATGCAGTTGTAAACTCTTCAACATTTACTGCTTTGAAAGCTGTGGCTTTAATTCTTAATGAATCTACATCTTCTCCAAATTCCTTCAGGAGTTGAGTTAAATATTTTTTATTTTGCAATGCAATCCTTTCTTCTTCATTATTCCCTTCTTCTATGTTTTCTTCTGATTTCGATGTGGTTGAACTTGAAGTTGTTGAATCATCTTTACTTTGTTCCATTGCATTCACTTCTTCTTCACTTACTGAGGATACTGGTTTCATTGAAGGAGATGTTTGTTTGTGAACTGGTGTTTCGGAAGAGGACGAAGAGGAATCACTCGACAATTTTTTTTTTTCAATTTTTTCATTATCACTTCCGGAAGAAGATGAATTACTTGATAGTTCTTTCACTTTTGCTTTTTCTTCAACTCTTTTTTCCTCTTCCTCAGATGATGAACTTGTTTCCGACATTAGTTTTTTATTAATTTTTGGTTTAACTATTTCAACTTCTTCAGACGAAGATGAAGGGGTTGGCCATGAAGAAGATGAATTTTCATCTTCAGACATTTTACTTCCAGTGGAAGCCGAGGTGCTTTCAGACATTGAAATGAAGTGAGGTTGATCATTTTTTAATTAAAATTATTACTATATTTTTTATTATTTAATAAACTATATACAGAACTATAATGTAACCTATTAAAGCTAATTTGGTTTCAAAATTTGTATTTTTCAATTTTAATTGTTTTATTAAAACTTTTTTGTTCGGCAATGCTTTTGTGTTATTTAAACTTCAATAAGAAAAAAAATTGAATAACTTTATTTTTTCTCCCTTTTCTGAATTAACAATTTAATTTACAACAGACTTTATATTTGATAAAAAAATGGATGTGGATAACGACATTCACTCGAAATTGATTTGACCCAGTCCTGAATTCGAATGTATTTATTAAACATCACGATTTTACTTGCGGAAGATAGCTCGAGATTTCGTTTTGTTAATCCCATCTTTGGTTTCTTTTCTTCATCTCTGACATCCTCTGAAACCTTTTCGTTGCTATTAAACAGCCATTCGTTGGCATTGTCATCGGTTGAAAATAAAGTTCCTCGGACAGTTGTTATCTGATTTGTTTTTGTTGGCAATACCATAATTTGCGGGTGGTAATCTTCAAAGAATATAGCCTCAGTGCTCATCTTCTTTCAAACTCAATCTTGTTTTTTTTGTGATTTTTTCGAGTTCTTTTTGGTGTTTGTCATCCCATTTTGTTCCAGCCGCCCCCCTTAAATAAACATTCCATTTTTACTTTTGATTTTTGACGACAGAGCAAAAAAACTTGAACTCCATTGATGTATTTATAGATTCTGACGAAACCAAAACGAAAAGGCAAACTAAATAAAATAAGAGTTGGGTTGACACAACCAAATGGTTGGCTAAAACAAAAAAGAAATCTATGTTCAATAGAATTGATACAACGCAATCTGGGTGGGATGGAATTTATTTGGCGATACCCTTTCACAAAAGATTGAAGCCCCACGAGATGATCCATCTTTAAAGTGTTTGGTGAAATTCTTTGAAATATAACTACCACTCCTACATAACTTCAAAAAACCGTTAATATTCAGTAATAAGTCGGGCGTTTTGCTATCACCAAACTTCCAATTCGATTGTTTATAATCCAATGGGAAATATTTTGAAATGACATTTGATGTGTTTAACAATGAAAAAACAAAGAATTGACGATCGCTATTAACTCCTTCATTCGTAATTGAAGAAGAAACAAAAGATCCAAATACGCATTTATCAACATGAATTATAAGTAAAACCCCAGATTTATGTAATGCTAATTGTGAAAAATCAACAGTCGAAAGTGAATTAAACCGCGCAATTAACGAACACTTTTTAAACCCAACCCATGTCGCCATTTGAATAAATCGTTGTGATCCACCAAATAATTCAGGATCAACCGAAGAACCAAAGAGTTTAACATTAAGAGAACAATACGATTCTTTAGCAATGAAAGTTGAACTAGTTTTTTCTTTTGCTCTGATGCCATCAATTAATTTGATAACATCTGTGTTAGGTGTTATTACAGGGATTTCATCTTCTATATTCTCTTCTTTTTTAATCATTTGCGGAGGAATTTCAATTGACTGTTTCTTTTGATGGATAATTGTTGTTGATTTCGACCTTTTGATTGGTTGTTCTTGGATGGTAATATTAATTTTTTCTTTCACCTTTGTTAGGGTGTCAACCGCACTAATCGAAGGAGAAGGGCTTTGTTCATTGTCCGAGTCAAGGGAATTCTTTGATTTTGAATGAACAATTCCAGCGGATTTCCTCCCTTTTTTAAGGGCTTCTGACATTTCCTTAAATTGTTGTGGGGAAGGTTGTCTTTGGAAAGGGGCTGATCGAATAGTTCCGTCACTCGAAAGAGATTTCTTATGGCTTGTAAATGAAACTTTTAACAATTCATCTTCAAATAACCGTTTAGATATATTATTATGTATTTCCAGGGCTACGTCCTCACAAATTGTTTTTGCCCTTAATAATTCCAATTGCGTTTTCTTTGCTTCAATAATTTCATCATTATTCAGACCAACAATACTTTTTCCAGTTTCCAATTGAATAAAATTAGATAAATATAATAAAATGGTAACCTCATCAGAACATAACAAAACTTCTTCTGATGTTATAATTTTGGGAATCCCATTTTCTTTTGCTTTTTTTAAAGCATATTTAATTCTGTCTAATGCAGGTAGTTGCTGCCAACCATTTACTTTAATTCCTAAATGCTCCAATAAAATACAAAATAATTTTCCGTCATTCCATTTCAATTCAATTCCTTTTTCCTCAATCCACATCTTTATTCCTTTGCTGTAATTTAATAAAATTTGCCCAAGGGTTTCATTTAGAGTCGGTTCATACATTAAAGCATTACAAACTAATTTAGGAGTAATATCTTTAAGGTCATGGATTCGGAATTTTTCATCTTCTTTGCTGTTTATGAATCTGATTAAAACAGCAAATCTAAGGGACGTGTTGTTCGCCATAAATTTTTTGTTTTAGAAATAAAGTTCTGAACAAAATGGTCTATGACATTTTTATTGTTCAAAAAAGCCATAAAATAAATTTGAACTCTTTTTCTTCTTTTTTTTTAATTAAACCACCCTCTAAAGTCTTGTTTTCTTTTTTTCGTTTTTAAAGCCAATTTTTTTTAGTTTAACACTACTTTTTTCTTTTTAAACATCTTCCAAGTAACTTTTCTAATCGGAAAATAACTTTTCTTGCCCACGTATCACTACTTTTTTAGATGTGCAATAGGGTTATTAAGTAAAATGGATGATCTTTCATCACAATGACAACAATTTTGTTTAACGAATTGATTTAATCAATAACAAAGAATAAAAAGCAACAAAAAACAATTTCATTTTTTTTTTTTTCTAAATTTTGAAAAGAGAAAAAAAGAAAAAAGTCTAAAAACTTGAAAAAAGTCAGTAGAAATGGCGCACAGAATAACAGAAATCATTCCGTTATCGTCTATCAATCATTTAATTATATATGAAGATAAAAAAGCAAGTGTCATTGATGTAAATACAACTGAAATTACATGTAATGTTGATTTATCTGAGAATGAAGTATTAACATCGTTTCATAAAACCTCTCATTATAATGGTAATTTATGTGTAGTTTCTAATGCTGGAACCGAATTTTATTCATGCAAAGGAGGAATATTGGATTATATTGGAATGGTTCCTCAAGGATTGGAATATGAAGGAAAAACAATGATTTTTACAGATTGTTCATTGCAAGAGAATGAAGTTGTTTTTTCAACAAACACTGGTGCAGTTTTGTTTTTTGATTATAATACTTTAGATCAACTGGCAATTCTTCCTCTAATTAAAACATCAATTCAAGCAATTAAATACTCACAAAATGATTCAATGCTTTATTTGGTTGATGGGAATGGTGTATTTCTGTCAATCGAAATTGATAAAACAATGTATACAATGAAAAAGTGTTTTGCTGAAGAAGATCTTCATACGTTTGTATCTGATTTTGATCCAAAAATGATTGAACTTATTCCTACTCCTAATGGTTGTTTGTTAATAGCAAACGGAAATGTTTTTGAATACGTTAAAAATATTCCTTCTCTTTACCAATACCCAATTACTGCCTCCCAAAACGCTTTAAGTATCAATGGAAAGACTTATATCAGCACATTATTTGGGTTATATGCCTTCACTCAATGTGATAATGACTCAGTTCAATCATTTAAATTATCTTCACCAACTCCGGCCATACGAACTATTATTCAACCACCCCAAGTTATTATATTCACTGGAAATTCCGTTCATTTGACTCAGTTGCCAGTTGTACATTCAAGACAAACAATTGGCGCTCAAAAGAAATTACCAATTAACTATAAATTAACACGAATGTCACATGAATACACGATAATGAACCTTGTGTTTGAGGGTGAACAATCATTGTATGGAATTGATTCAAATGGAAATATATTTTATTCTCCAAATAAACCACAACAAGAAACATGTTTATTTGGTAAATTAAAAGTGTATCAACCAGAATTTTCATTGTCATATATTTTACCAAATAAATTGTATGGAGTATTTTCTATGGGGGAAGGTTTGGAAGTTGCCCATTTAAAAACTCATCAACACGTCCTCACCGCATACCAATCCAAAGAAAAAAAACCAGATGAATGTATTACTTGTATTGATGGCCATCCAATAAATCAATCAGTGTTTATTGTTGGGTTTTACAATGGAATGGTTGCTCAAATTGATGTTCAGAAAGCAGAATTTCAAACCCTCTACAACCACAATCATAAAGTAGTAACAATTAAGCATATTTATGATGAAATTGCCTCATTGGATGAGGAAGGTAATTTTATAATGGGAGATATCCAAGGAAAAATAGCAGAAAACCCAATTGGTTTTGATGTAAGTGGCCATCATCTCTTGGTTGTTGAAAACAATTCTGTTCAACTCATCAGTTTACAAAATTTAAATGTTGTTGCCTCGTGGGAAACGAATTCCAAAATTATCGATGCCAAATTCTCAGTTTGTTCTGCTTAAAGTTATTAGAAGTGCACTAATATAATAGAGTGATGGTATGCACGTTGTTGTTGTTTCCAAAGAACGTATTGTGATTTTGAAAAGTACAGACTTAACTGTATTAAACTATATTTTAATAAGTTCATTATTAATGACATTAAAATTAAATTCAGAGGTTTGTTGCATGGCGATTTCAAAAGAAAATCCATGCCAATTAGCAATTTCCTTGACTGGTGGGTATTGTGTTTTGATTGAACCCAAAAATTATGAAGAGTGGAAATATTAATTTATTGATCAACTAAAAACTTCAATTAGAGTTTTTCTTTTGTCTCCAATAATTTATCAACATCCTTAAAGGTCAAAAAGATATTCATAACCGTGGCGGTTATTATTATTGGGAGAGACGAAAGATATCCAAATGGAGTTGGTCCTTGGAATGGGTCAATCTCATAAGAAGTTTCAATCAAATATGAATAAAGAGTGGCACATGTAATGAATGACGAACAAGCAAATGTAGATGTCATTGGAGATCCCGTTTTTAACATAAAGAATCCATAAATGATTGATTGGAAACAATATTCACAAATGGCCATCAAGATTCCCCAATAAGGAGCTCCGCTGTATGATGAACCGTAGATAGCTCCCATTCCAACAAATGGAGCGAACCAAAGGCCGCGAATTAGCCCAACTATAAAGTTAGCAAGACCTGGATTTAATGTTTTACTTATTTCGACCAATAAAAATCCACTAAACCCAATTTCTTGAAGGAAAGCTTGGCCAAATGAAAGGAAAGGTGCGACTAAAATTTTCAATATGATCACGTATGATATTTGAGCACGCACTTGGGCATCCGTTTTTGAATAGCCATTGAGAATAAGTCTTGTTTTATATGATTTAACAGCAGAATCCATTCCCCATGAAACAGAACTTGGATAGCATACATAGAAAAAGAGAAATCCGACAACAACCAATATTTGCATAATTAACATTGAAGGAACAATAAACATCCAATTCTTTTTCCATTTTAGTTGGATAGTTTTTAAATATTTTGGGATTTCACTAAAAGAGAGGATACAGGCGAGATACGCGCAAACGGCTGGGAATAAAGCAGTAAGAAAATAAAAGAAAGAATAAGAGTAGGCACGGCTTTTACCAAATGGAATTAAAATAAGTTGGACCGGATAAGACATTACAAACAACAATACCAAGAAAATAGTAATTCGAATTAAAGAAACAACCTGAGGTTTTCTAAAGAGGTTTGAAATGATTTTCATGTTAAGAAAGAGTGAATTAAAAAGATTTGAAAAAAACTATTAATTGATCGAAAAACGGAATTGTTCTTCATTGATCATCCAATACAGAATTAATGACCCAATTTAAAAATAATTAGAAATTCATTTAAAAATCTTTTCCATAATCATATTCCATGGTGGGAATAACAGTGGCCAAGAATTTTAAGAAAATCATCAAATAAAAATCAACACGTGGGGTTTTTCCATTTGCTATCATTTCATCTACTCGTTTTTTCATTACTTGGGCATGTCTGCATGGGTGAATATAAATTTCTTTAATATCCAAAAATGGATGAGTGTCTGTGGTGGCGGTTTGCCCAGCATGAGTGGCACTTAAATCCTCAAACATTTGATTTTCAGTAAGGGGTTTATGATCTTCATCATATCCAAGTAACCATACCTTTGGGGTTCTGTCAAAGTGTGAATAAATAATTGAAATATCATATGTTCGTGTTTTTGCAACTTCAACTTGAGCTACAGTATCGTCAACTTCTGCGGATAGCTCATCGGCATCGACAATGTCATCGGCATCAACAATGTCATCGGAGTCTTCTTCGAAAACTTCTTCAGGTTTTTCCTCCAATGGAACTTCAAATTCTTCCCCATTTACCAAAATAATTTCAGTTTTGGCTTGAGGGGCGCCTTGTGCCCTTGTGGCGCATCTAATATTCCTTGTAATTAAAAATTGCTTGTCAGCAGGAAGATAATCAACAGTTTTTTTGGAATCAGAGGAGCCAACCCATTGCCAAGTTCGGTATTTATTTACAAGAAAATCTCCGGCAATAACAAATTCTTCTGGGGTTAAAACACCCTTTTCAATGAATTGGCTTTCAGTCAAAGTTGGTTTAACAAGGTCAACAGATTTTGTGTAAGTTTCATAAGCCTTGCGTTTCAGTGCCGACAACACAGACATAGCGCTTTGTTTTAAATATTTAGTTCCATTTATTTTTGTTTCTCCATTTTTGTGTTATTGGTAACAAAAAAAGCAAAATTATTTATAACCAACCCTCACAAATTATTTTTTAGTCCCTTCAAAAATTGTTTAGTAAAAATTGTATTTAAAGAACACAAGTTTTGCTCATTCGCCAAATTTGTGGAGTTCTTTTTGGTTGGTCTCATTATCGCCTTAAGAATTTTATTTTAGTTTTTTTCTTAAAAACTACAACCAGAAAAATTAGTTTTTGAGGGGTTGTGCATAA
>NWBR01000885.1:30910-46130 GCA_002914575.1 Entamoeba moshkovskii
TAGATTAATTCATGATTCAAAAATAAAAAAGAATGAGATGAAGGGAGTTTAAAAGAATCGCAATCACAATTCAAACAAGAATACGATTAGGTTTTCAATAAAAACATGAAAACAAACCGAAACATTTCTTGACGAATCGCAATTTTCTAAAAAAAAGAACCATTTTAAAAATAAACAAACTGTCAGTAAAAAAAATGTAAAATAAAAATAAAAGTGAGATCTAGTGTATTTTATGTTCAAACAGTCCAATTGTGTTGTCGATTTCTTAAGTTCAGGCATTGGGGTTGTCATTAGCAAAACAAAAAAACAAGAAAATACAAACATACAGTTGAAAACTAAAATGGAGAAGTGCTTATTTTTTGTTTTGAGAAAACTAAAATACAAGGATGAAAACATCGCAGATAGGGTAAGCAATAACGCATAAACTAAATGATCTAAATGTGAGGACCAAGTGCAAATCTGGAAAACGGAAAAGGAGAACACAATGATGAGTGAAGTCGGAAATGAAAAAGAAGCAAAAAAGGAAATGAAAAGAGAGAAAGTGTTGAAGTTGTTGAGAAAAGAACGAAACGCATTGTCGATGCAACAAGCATTGTGCATTGGGTTGCTGAATGGGATGTGTGCGATAAAGATAGGACAACCAACAAAGAAGTCAAAAGTAACGGAACAATACGTGAAGGTGCAAACGATCGAGAATGAGGAAGGCGTAACAGTTGATGTGAATGACTTCTTCAGTCGAAGATGCCAAGAGATGTACGACAGCGACATCAAGCACGGAACGACACAGAAGACAGCGAAACGAAGAATGCAAAACAACAGAAAGATCGATGAAATCCATTTCTACCAAGACGTGTTGATGATGAATGGATTTATGTTTGATTGTTTGGAAACATCTGGAAAGCCAGGCACTTACAAGCTCAACATCATAAAAAGAGTCTTTGTGGGTTGCAAGCTGATGATGGACGAAAGTCAGATTGGGGGATGCAGCATTGCCTTGCATTCCTATTTGTCCGAGCTTCTCAAACATGGGTCTGTGTTGAAGTTGGAGAGAAACAACTCTCAAATCCTTAAAATTGTTCATAATTTTGCTTTTTGTTATTGCTTTTTGTTATTGTTTTATGTTATTGTATAACAATTTTAGAAAGTGTGATTGAAAACAAAAAGCAAATGTTGTTAATAACATTTTCCCGAAATAGAGGAGAATAAAGTCAAATGGTGTTGAAAAGTTGAATGGGGTGATGATGGATGCGATGAATCCAAGTTGAAGCAGGGAATGATGGGAGATCGAAGATTTAAACAATGAAATAACTGTGAATCCAAAGATCGACCCAAGAAGAAGAAGGAAGGGTGGAAGAAAGGTTGAAAAGAAGGAATGGAAGAAGACACAAATGGAAACAAGTGCTGTTTTCGACAAGACAAAAGAGACAACAGATGGTTTGGATCACTCCTCCTTTTCATTTCCATAATAAGAACACGCAAAGAATGTTATTGGAGTGGATCTTCCTGTTGCCAACAGGAGTGTCAAGCACGCCCATTCCCGAATGGCAGGTGAGGTTATTGGGGAGTATTTAAACTTGGAAAACAAAGGGGATGTCATTCGATGTTAGCAATACTAAGCATACTGATCATCTGCTGTTTGTCTGAAGAGACAAAGAAACCAACTAACCAAATCGAGCTTATTTGCAGAGGAAGAGCAATGTCGCCAGACCACATCAACAAGGCGAGCTATTCTGCGTGTGATCTGATCAAAAGCAAACTCAATGGGAAGGTTGAATCATTGAAGATGGAAAGAGGAAACATTGTTGATTCCGACTTTGACAAAGTCCATTCGACCGACTTGCGATTCAACGAGATGAAAATGAACAACACTGCAATCAACAATGCTTCGGTTGCCAATTCCACTTTCAACTCCTTCAACATTACTAACACTACAATTCGTGGTCTTAATCAAACAAACTGCACATTCTCGAATTCTGTTGTCAACAACACTTCGACACATGCCTTGAACTTCACCATCACAAGTTTCAACCACACGACATTCATCAACTCGACAACAAATGCAACTCGATTCCTGAACACCACCTTCAACATGACTCATTTCCACAACGTCACCTTCAATGCAACCACAATGAACCACACACTCTTCAATGGCTCTCACTTCGTGAATGCAACCTCGTTTGGGTCGACTTATCTCAATGGCACTTTTGGAAATGTGACTCTCCACAACTCTTCTCACAACGCTTCAATGTTCAACCACAGCACATTCATCAACTCGACATCAAACAGAACACACTTCCATAACTCGACTTTTAACAATGTCACATTCCACAACTCGACACTGAATGTCACTGGTTTCAATTTGACTTCATTTGTGAACACCACTTCCAACAGAACACACTTCCACAATGTCACATTCAATGCAACTACTTTCCACAATGCCACATTCCACAACTCGACATTGAACATGACTCGATTCAATCATAGTGCATTCATCAACTCGACATCGAACAGAACACACTTCCACAATGTCACGTTTGACACTTCTGTTCTCAACAGAACACAAATCAATGGGTCAGCATTCCACAATGCCACTTTCAACGCAACAACTTTCCACAACACAACATTCAAGAATGCCACATTCGGAGATGGACTGTTCAATGCATCCAGTCTCAACCACACCATGTTCTTCAACACAACCGCCAACAGAACACAATTCCACAATGCGACATTCCATAATGTCACATTCCACAACTCGACATTGAACTCGACAGTGATGAACAGAACAACAATGGTCAACTCCACATTGAACAACACACAAGTAACCAACATGACGATGGAAGGTGTTGTGATGCGAGATGGAAGAATCAACTCAACGCAGATCAACAAGACCCATTTCAGAAACACAACAACAAATGGCACAGCATTTGTCAACGTCACAATCAATGACTGTCAGTTCCACAACTCGACTTTGAATGTGACAGCAGACTCAAATCTGACATTCCACAATGTGCTGTTGCAGAACACAACGCTCAATGGCAGGCATTACAAGAAGGAGATTGTCACTGGGTCGTTCAAAGACAACGAAATGACGAACGATGGCAATTCGAAGTGGTCAACAATACTAACGATCGTTGGTGTTGGAATTGCATTCATTGCAATTGTGGCTGCAATTGCTGTTGCGGCTGTGGCGTTCCGATTCAAATTAAAACCAATTCCAACAGAGAAGGAACCACTTCTTAACTAATTGAAGTTCTTATCTTCTTTCTTTTTCATTCTTAATTTTTCATTCGTTATTGTTTTGATTGTTTTCAATTTGAACAACAGAAACACAATAGAAGGGCATTCCACAAAGAAAGAAAACAAACAAGAAAACAAAAGAATAACAAACAGAAAAGAAAGGACACACGAGATCAGAAGAGATTGAGAAAAGTGATGAAATGAGAATGAAATATCAGAAATCATTATTTGAAAAATAAAAAACAGAAAAAAACAAAAGGAAATGGCAAAAGAAGACAACCACAAAGTACCAATGCTTTACAGAAAACTGCAGGACGGCAGCATCCAATGCACCGCCTGCAACAAATACTGCGTCATCAAGGAGGGCGAGACGGGCAACTGTGGGGTTCGCAAAAACAAGAATGGGGAGTTGGAGCTGATTGTGTATGGGAAGGTGATTGGGCCTGGCCCGTCGCCCGTCGAGAAGAAGCCGATGTTCCACTTCCTGCCTGGGACAATGACGTACTCAATTGCGACTGTCGGGTGCAACTTCTCCTGCCAATTCTGCCAGAACTGGGACATTAGCCAATGCACAAGGCAAATCAAGGAGGCTGGCGGGGATTACATTGGGAAGATCGGCAAGTTGGGGTATTCGATGAGCGCAAAGGAGGTTGTGGAGGAGGCGAAACGAAGGAAGTGCACTGCAATTGCGTACACGTACAACGAGCCGACAATATTCGTCGAATTTGCGCTGGAATGCGGAATACTCGCGCACGAGGCGGGGCTCAAGAACATCTTTGTCACCAACGGGTATGAGAGCAAGGAAAGCGTCGAGGCAATGAAGGGGATCATCGATGGGATGAACATCGACCTGAAGGCCTTCACCGAGCGTTTCTACAAGGACATCACGGGAAGTCACTTGCAGCCCGTCTTGGACACAATCAGAAGATGCAAACAGGAGGGGATCTGGGTGGAAATCACAACACTTGTCATTCCCGGGCAGAACGACAGCGATGAGGAACTCAAGAACATTGCCGAATTCATATTCAGTGTCGACCCAACAATCCCCTGGCACATCTCTGCGTTCCACCCCGACTATCTGATGGACACGACGCCACAAACACCCATCTCGACACTCAGGAGAGCCTATTCCATTGGGCAAGCAGCTGGGCTCAAATACATTTACTGTGGCAATGTTGTTGACCCAGACAGAGAAGCCACTTACTGCAAGAACTGCGGCGCAAAGCTGATGCAGAGAAAGGTGTTCAAAACCACGTTCACGTCCGACTTTGCAAACGGGGTGTGTTTGAAATGCAACACGCTGTGTGATGGTGTGTGGAAGTAATTCATTTTCTTGTTTCTTTTTAAAACAACGTTTAAAAGTAAATTAGTTTTATTCCCATCTGCTCTCTCTCGACAACCTCCTTTTGCTGTCGTTGGATGCACGCTTCAAACTTCGCGTTTTCGATTGTGCACCCCCGCATCGCCATCCTTGTGTGTTCTTTGAATTCGATCTCTTGTTCCTTGATTGTCGCAATCCCGTCGATTTCGATCTCTTCGATGTTTGGCAATTGAAGATCGATTTCATCGACTGCGTTGTATCGGATTGTCTTGAGCGTTGTGCGCACTTTGTCGATTTCTTCCTCATAGACGCTCTGATGGTTGACTGTCAGCTCCCTGACGCCCTCTGGCAGAAAACAGTCATATCGACCATCCATCACAACTCTCGTCAGTTGCTTGCATCCACTGAATTCGATCGGAATTCCATATAATTCTGGATATGGATCTTGTGGTCCATAGTCGAAGAACGCGGCGCGACTGGATATGAAGACGTGGTCTTTTGTTTCTTTTCTCTCGCGCCTTCCTTCTGTCTGCATGAAGAATCCCAAATACTCTTTTGCCCCATAACATATCTCCAATTCCTTGAGTCCTTCTATTTCTATCTTTGTTGGCCAATTCTCCACACTGTCGATCTCCAGCAGTGTCAATGTCGACGGGTACAACTGATATGTCTCTGATGGCTGACTCTTGAAATAACACTCCTCAAAGCGCAATTCCCTCAGTGTTGTCAACTCACATAGCGTCTCTTTTATTCTCTGTGTCTGCAGATGCAATCGAGTCAGACTGCGCATGCTATGCACGCATTGTGGGATGTTGTACTCGCACTCCAACTCTCGGATGTTGCGTCCATTCGTTATTCTGTCGATGAAGCATTTCCTCAGGTGTGCGGCTGTGATGTTGTCTGGGACAACAAGACTTTCCTTGACGCAATAAACTAAATCGATTTCATTCACATTGTTGTCTGGAAGCACAATTTCATTGTTGTTGTTTTTGATTGAGTTTGTGTATTCATCCCCAATCCCATAGTCACATTCCTCTAATCTTCCAAAATGAATTGCCAATTTCGGTGTTTTGTTGTGTTTTGTGAAATCCAATGTTTTGAATTCCTCGCCTCCCCCCATCACAACACTCTCTTCTTGATATTCTTCATTTAGTCCATCCATTATTGGAACGATTCCTTTTGCTTTGTCGTATTTCATCCATTTGTTCTTTGAGCCCTCTTGGTTGACAATGACTATTTGCTCAATGTTGACATACTCCGCAACCACCTTTTCGAGCACACCAATTTCTGCGCCATATGTGTTGATCACCAACATCTCCAGTTTCTGTTGCTTGTCCCCAAACACATTCTTCTCCAAATACTCTGCGAAGTTGCTTGTTCCAATCAAATACCCACTCATCTTTATTGTCAGTCGCCTCAAATGCGGGATGTCTTTCATCTGAACCATTGTTTTTGTTTCATCAAAGTGGCTGGAGTTCTTCCGAACCCATTGTTCGATGTCGACGTCTCTCATCTCGACAATTTGGTCTCTTCTGTCCACAATGTACTTCATGTTCGTTGGCAGTGTTCTGACCACGAGATTGACACTTCTGTTTATTGTCTCGTCGATTTCAACACCCAGTACCTCCAGCGTCTCAATCTTTGGGAACATCTCGAACAGCGATCTTGGCTTCGTGGTGTTCAACACTTCATGAAGCGGCTTCGTGTTGCCCATCATTCTTTCGCAATTCCTCCCTTCTTTCCTTCTTCTTTCACACGGATAGAAATGCAGCATTTGCGGGACTTCATAACACTTCTTGTTGACCAGGGCAAACACAACCACGTCTTCGTAATACCGCATGTACTTCATCACTATCGCCAAATAGCACTTCTCCAGCATCACCATCTCTTATCCTTTCCCAGTTCCTTTCAAATCCCTCAATCTTTTGTGTTATTCACTCAATTTGTGTTATTCATTCGATGCTTCGACAGCCTTCTTTTCTCCGTTTCACATCCTTTCGGACAACACAAATGAATGGTGTCATTTAAAAGGGCAGAAGATTCGAAATGAAAAACGCCGAAATGATGCAAAACAATCTGGAAAAGGCGACTCATCCATTCTTATGTTTGCTTTGTTTGCTCTCTACCTCGCACTTGCCGCTTCGCATTTGACGCCCCTGTCCGAGTGCAACGCCGCTGGGGTCACTTACTATACCGGATACGGCGCAGAAAGCGTTGCATGTCACTTGGGAACACAGAGTCTCGACACCATGTTCAGAGCCGCATCGAGCGAGCAGTTCTATCTCTCGTCCCAGCAATGTGGCATATGTTACGAGGCGGTTGGCGAAAAGGGATCGATCCGGTTCATGGTTACTGACTTATGCCCAGCAAGCGAGAACAAGGAGTGGTGTGCAAGCAGCACAACGCACTTCGATCTGGCAGAAAACGCATTCCCCCACATCTGTGACACCGTTGTGGGTCACTGCAACATCACGTACAGAATGGTTGCGTGTGACGTCGAAGGGAATGTTGCGTTGTTCACAAAAGAAGGCGTGAGCAGCTCTTGGATTGCGTTCTATGTCCGAAATTACGTTGTTGGCCTCAAATCTGTCTCAATCGCATTTGGCGCAATAAAACAATCACTCACAAGAAATCCAGATAACTATTGGGAATATCAGGCACCCCATGGAACAACAATAGAAACGCCAATCACCGTGACACTCACTTCGATAGCTGATGACACAGCCACAATCATCATGAACGACATCGCTCAATCAAAACTGTATAATGGAAACAATCAATTCAAAGTCCCACAAAACACTTTCTTCAAGCCTGAAACCCTTGCAAAACTCACGCCACCATCCTCATTTGATGAGTGCTGTTCTCTTCCCAACAACACTCTTGTTTTCGATGACGCATTCGGATCATTCTGGAAACTACTCAATGGCGGTTCAGTCAGTATTGTCAAGGACGTCAAACACTCAGGAACATCATCTCTGAGGGCTGTGCTTTCAAACTGGGGCAATTTCAAAATCACAACCGACTTGCATTCAATCCCAATATCCATTTACGACACCATCCACTTGTACATAAAATCGTCCCCACAATCAGTCATTCAGATCTGGGCGGAAGGTAAAACAAGTGACGTCGCAAAACAATTCACAATAACATCCGAATGGAATTTGTTTGCAATCAAACTTGCCGACATTGGCTCCGATTCATATTTCAAAGGTTTCGAGGTCCAAATCAAGAGTTCATCGTCATCCACTTTCTATTTCGATGACATCCGTTTGATCCAAAAGGATGGAAGTTGTGATCAATATTGTTCTGACCATACTTCCACTTGCTCTCTTATTAATCCTTCAATCCCTGCTGACAGCAGCAGTTTTGATAATAACTTTGACAGTAGCAATCAAGATTCTAAAGATAATAGTCAAGACAAAAGCGAAAGCAGCAATCAAGATAACAACAGTAGCAATCAAGATACTAAAGAAAGTAGTGGCGACAAGGATACAAATGAAGATATTGGTGATAGTAGCAACAGTGGAAATCCAAGTCTTGAAGAAAGTAGTAATCAAGATAACAAAGAAAGTAGCAATAACAACCTAAATGATGAAACAGATGAAGAAAGTAGTCAATCAAACATGCCATTTATCATTTCAATAATCATCATAATTGCATTTATGGTTTAATTCATTTCTTTTTCAACTTTCAAATTCAAATAAAAAATGAATTAGATATTATTCATGACTCAGTCCACTCAATTGTTTTTGCATTCTTTGTGTTCTTTTGTTTATCAATTCTTCGATTTTCCCATCTGATACATTCACATCCAAATCAATGTGATTTGAAATGTCATCATCTATTTTGACTATCGATTTCGAGATTTGATCAAATGTTGGTCTTTCTTGTGGATCATTCTTCCAACAGTCTTGAATCATTGCTTTCAACAACATTGGCATTGCCTCATCAATATTCAATCTT
The DNA here is from genome assembly GCA_002914575.1 of Entamoeba moshkovskii. Taxonomy (NCBI): domain Eukaryota; phylum Evosea; order Mastigamoebida; family Endamoebidae; genus Entamoeba; species Entamoeba moshkovskii. The sequence continues at coordinate 39,432 of NWBR01000885.1, forward strand.
TTTCCACTTTCAACATGATTCTTAATTTCAAACAATGTTTTGAATCCTTTGTATGGTTCTTCTTGATAGAACATTTCCCATGCCGTTATTCCAAACGAATACACATCCCCTGCAAATGAATACACATCATGATAACTTTCTGGCGCAACATATATTGGTGTTCCCAATCCTTTATCTCCTGATTTGTTTGTTTTCTTTGTGAATCTTGATGTTCCAAAATCGGTGATTTTGATGCAACAGGCACTATCTGTATATAATGAATTCACTAACAAGTTATCTGGCTTAAGATCTAAATGCATAATTCGGTTTTCATGTAAAAATTGCATTCCTCTTGCCGTATCAAATAACATTCTAACCTTCAATTTGTATGGTAATTTAACATAATCTTCTTTATCTTTTCTTAAATATTCACCAAGTGATCCTAAAACAAAGAACTGAATGACCATTGATACTTGTGGGATGTAAGTAACGGATCCCATGTAATTTGCAATGTAGGGATTTCTTAATTTACTCATAATTTCGCATTCACAGATGACTTCTTTCTTTAAATCTTTCATTTCTTCATCATTTAAATTCTCCCATCTAAATTGTTTAATTGCAACAGGAACACTTCTGTAACTTCCAATGAATACTCTTCCCATTGCTCCCTCAGCAATTGGTTTTTCTGACATATTCAATTCATCCATATCAATATGTGTTGAAGATGCAGAATCTGTTGTTATTACCAAGCTGTGATGATAATGTTTTCTAACATTCTTGCAGAATCTATCCATTCTATTTTGATCATCTTGATTCCAATTTTCAAATGATTTATCTTTTAATAATGAAGAAATTGATTCTAAAACTGATTTTGATTTACTAAACCAAACAGTATATGGTATTTTCATTTCTCTGATTTTTGTTGTACAATGCAATGTCATGTAACTTGTAATTAGTTTTGGTGTTGAATGTGGTCTAATTAAAGCTACTTGAGGATCAAAATGGAACACATATTTTGGATTGTTAGGGGTGTGGAATATTATCATCATCCATTTGTTTCTCGAATAGTTTTTGACTTCAATTCTTTCGAATCTGGTGTCTTTTATTGTTGTGGCTGCATTTCTGTTTCCATAATCCAAATCTAACGGGGTCATATCGTATCTAGCCTGTTTTGTTGGCGGAGTATTGACTGATCCATGAATATAATAGTAGTAGTTTGGTTGTTGTTGTTTGTAAATATTAACATCTGTTCTCTTATATCTCGTTATAAGGAATACTATAATCACAAGTGTTGCAATAATCACTATTAGGCCAAGAGAACTTCCAACAGCTATTCCTACAATTGCGCCGGCAGAAATATTCTTTTTGACACATGAGGTAGGATCATCTTCATCTGGGATGTATCCTTCCAAACATTTGCAATACTGATTACAATTAGTTCCATTGTCGCACTCTTCTTTTCTAATTAACCCGTTAATTCCATACAAATCATTAATAACTCCATTTCCACATAAGTTATTGACGCATTTTCCTTCTTTTCCTTTCACCCATCCAAACTCTGACTGGCATTGGCAATTTATTAGGCATCCCTCGCTTCCTTGAAAACACTCATCACCAGAAGCAATCCCGCCAGAAGCACATGTTTTGCTCACACAGTAATTGTTAATCAATTCATATCCTTCTTCACAACCACACCATTGATTACAATGAGCACTTCCAAAATAACATAATTTAGAATGATCATCAACTTGCCATTTACCATCGTGATAACATTTCAAATGACAATCATCTCCCCCATATCCGTTGGCGCAAGTACATTTTTTTTCTGTGGCAACACAATATCCTTTTTGATTTAATTGGTCACAATTGTTTGGGCAAATCGCACTAAAAACAACTTTTATGTCCGTTTTTTGGTCTTCCGTTAAAACAGCAAAATATCTTTCTTTTTCGTCTCCACTTTCATCAATTTCACTTTGAATCCTCACAGCAAATCCGTTTTTATCTTTGTCGGTATTGACTCCATTTGGTTTGCCGACCCATAATTGCTTGCATTCCTTCGTAATTTCTAGACCATCACCCCCAGTAACAAGATATTCTTGAAGGTAATTAACTCTATCAAATGAAGTTCCATCGACAAAAATTGAGAAGTTTCCTTTGAATTTGATTCGGAACAACATCATTTTTACAATGAAATTTTTTGCACACGTTGGTGTTGCATAAAAACCTTGGCTTTGAACTGGGAAATCAATCGTTATTGTCCTTGACAAATCCCCCACTAAATAATCAGCAATTTGTTGATCAAGAACGTAATAGGGTTCATTTGATGTTCCGTGAGATTTTGTCAATGAAATTTGGACATCAACTTCAGCGAATTTTTCTAAACCAACAAAGATGTAATACCATGGATCGTCAACACTTTCATTTTTGGCAACAACTGAAATCTTTGCTGTAATGTTTGGAGAGGCTTCATTCAAAAAAAGTGAGGCATAACAATTGATAAACTTTTCTTGTGGTCCGGAATTGGTGATGTCAAGAGATAAATAGACTGGAATATTTGTTTCTTCAACAATTTGAATAAAAGCATAATCACCGCTTTCAAACTCTGTTGAGTTAAATTTAAACCATTTTGCCAATCTATATTGTTGGGCTTGATAACAAAAACTTATGTCGATATCTGATTCTTCTCCAAAATGGAAATTGATTGTTTGACTTGGTTTGATTTCAGTAATTTTTGATAAAGAAGCGGGAAGCCATCCGTTTTTTTCCATTACTTTGTTTGAATACATACATTCAGTTCCGTTTGGTATATGTGCCTCTAAAATTGAGTCATAACTCTTGTCCCATTTACAATTCAAACAAGAAGTGTCATTGAAATAATTGCTTGAACATCCACTTCTACAAGTGTAATCAGCTTCACATTCGCCAATACATCCAGGTGAACACTCAAAGCCATAACATAAACAAATACTAAAGAAATAAATAATTGCTTTCATTTACTTTTAATTGAGAAAAGGCAGATCAAAACAAACTAGAAATAGAGGCAATTTTACAAAAAGAAGAGAGGTAAACTGCTCTCCAGTTGTTCTGTAAATTAACTATTTTTAAAAGTGAGAGTTAAAGTTGATAAAAAAATGGTTTGTTATTATATTTTTACATAATTTTACAAATATTCGTTCGTCCACTTTTTGTTTTTTTTTATTTGAGGAAAGTAGTCACACTTTTTTTGTAATTGTCCTATTTTTGAAAGAAACTCTTTGTTTCACCTGGCCTATGCGTTATCCCTTTTGCATTTTTTTTTTGTTTTCCTTATTTCTTCTTTCTTTGTTCCTCTTTTTTCTACCCTGTCACTTTGTGTTTCCATTTTTTCAAAAATGAAAAATGAATAGAGAACAGTTTTCTTTAAAATTCTTGTCCCTCTATCCATTTTCATTCAAAACAACGATCTCCTTCAATAAGTGAACGTTTAATTTTTTTCATGCCTCCAAAAAGAAAATGTTCTTTTTAAAGTGTTATGAAAAACACAATTTCAATTACTTGTTTTCAAAAACAATTTATTTTGTTTGGTAAACGAAAACTAAAAGTCCGCCAACCACCACAAATGGACCTTATCAATTCAGAAAGTGTTCAAGAAATCTTTTGTTGCAAACAAACCAACTGAAATTTTTGTGTGGAAGGCTTATAAAATTGATTTGGTTGTGGGATGACATTTCTTTGACGAATAGGTACTGAAATCAATTGGTTTAGAAAAAGACTGAGATAGGAAATTAAATTCAGTTGAAAAAATAATGGAATTTAAGGTAAAAACTTCAAAACAAAATTGGGGGATTGGAATGTGGCAGTAAAACTATTATTATAAAAATTAATGTTATAACTAACAAACGAAACTTAAAATATCAGAAATAAATTGATGGCGAAGAATTTCACAAGAGTACCTGTTGCAAAGAGAAATGCGGAAGAAAGGCTAAACGATTGGAATGAAGTTGTTCTTGGTTTTACAAAAGAAGAAACAGTTGAGGAAGCATCAAGATGTCTTCAATGCAAAAAAGCTGGATGTGTTCCAACGTGCCCAGCACACATTGACATACCAAATTTTATTGGGCATTTAAAGAAAGAGGAATACAACCAAGCAGTCGATGTTATATTGAAGGATATGCCATTATTACATATTTGTGGAAGAGTGTGTCCACATTATTGTGAAGACAAATGCATTAAAGCGAAGAAAGGAGGGGCTTTGGAAATTATGGAATTGAAAAGGTCTGCTATTACATATTGCAATGAAGAAGATATTAGAATTGAAATCGAACCAGATACTGGAAAGAAAGTGGCAATCATTGGCTCAGGGCCAGCTGGACTTGCAGCTGCTTATTTTTTAAGAATAAAAGGACATAAAGTAGTTGTTTATGAACAAAAACATAAATTAGGTGGGATGATGGTGTTGTGCATTCCTCCTTATCGACTTCCAAGAGATAAATTAGATGAAGATATTGATAGAATTAAAAGACTTGGAATTGAATTCAGAACAAATGCCCAAGTGGATAATATCCCACTACTTCTCCAAGAGTATGACGCCGTCTTTGCTGCGATAGGGACATTAAGGAGAAAAGTTCTTGGAATTCCAGGTGAAGATTTGAAAGGAGTTGAGCATGTTATTCCATTTCTTGAGGGAATTAACACACACAAACGAAAAACAATTGGAAAGAAGGTCGCAGTTGTCGGTGCTGGATTCTCTGCAATGGATGCCGTTAGAGTTTCAAGAAGGCTTGGGAGTGAGGCATTTATTATTTACAGAAGAACCGAAAATGAAATGCCAGCATCTCATGATGAGATTGAAGAGGCGAGGGAAGAGGGTGTTCAAATGATGACACTTTGCAATCCAACAAGAGTGGTTGGAGATGAAAATGGAAATGTAGTTGCAATTGAATGTATTAGGATGACACTTGGTGAAATAGATAGAACAGGAAGAGCTGCTCCTGTTCCGGTTCCGGGAAGTGAATTTTTAATTGAATGTGATATGGTTATCCAAGCCATTTCACAAGAGGTCGAATCAAATTGCTGTCCAGGAGTGGAATTGACACAATGGGGAACATTACAAGTTGACGATAGTTTTAAAACCAATATCAGTGGATTGTATGCATGTGGGGATTGTGCCACTGGTCCCAAATCCATTGTCAATGCTGTTGGAGATGCCCACAGAGCAGCCAATGCAATCCATGAATACCTGATGCAAGCGCCAGTGGAATAACCACCAAAGAGCGATAATTTATATCCAAATTTTTGTTTTATAAAACAGTTTCGAATTTAATTTTTTTCTAGAACAGGGTTTATTAGGGTAAATAAATCATTTTCTTGTTTTTAAAGAAAATAATAGAAAACAATAACAAAATAATAAAAAAAGATATTATCTGAAATAAAAATGATGAATGGAAATTTCGAACTATTTAAAGTGAACAACAAATTATCATTTTCATTGTCATGTCTCAAACACCCATTTCGACTCCAAAGAAAAGAAATATTGCGGATTTGGTTCAACCTAAATTAATTGAAAGAAGATCTTCTATTGTTATGAGAACAGAAAATTTTTGTGAAGTTAAACTCTCTGATGACTGCAATAGAATTACCAAAACCCCAGAATTCCAAAGACTTCGAAGAATCTGTCAGTTGGGGACTGCTCAATACATATTCCCATCTGCCACACACACCCGATTTGAACATTCTTTGGGTGTTTCTCAATTGGCACAAATAATGGTTCATAATATGAATATTACTCAAATTTATTCCAAAGGAGTTGGAAAAGATGATCTGATTACTACAGAAGATGCAAAAATGATAGAAATGGCAGCGCTATGTCATGATCTTGGACATGGACCTTTTAGTCATTTATATGAGAGAATGATGGAAAGAAGAGGAATCAAATTTGAACATGAAAAACAATCGACGAAGCTGTTTAAAAAAATTGTTGATGAAAATCAAATTGATTTAACTGATGAAGAAATTAAAATTATTGATTCAATTATTACAAATGAAGGAACTATTCTGAAGCCTTGGAGAAGGCAAATTGTTAGTAATGATGAAAATGGTATTGATGTTGATCGTTTGGATTATATTAGAAGGGATTCTTATCATTTAAACCATCCAATTAAATTTAATGTTGAAAATATAATAAAGGGATGTTCCATTGTCCAAAATAACATTTGTTTCTTGCAAGATATTAAAAGTGATGTTGAAGACTTTTTCACAAATAGATATCAATTATATAAAGATGTTTATACCAATAAAGATGTTACTTCAGTTGAACTATTATTTACTGATATTTTAAATGAGTCATATGATTATATTCCATTATTAAAATCTGATCCAAATGATTTAGAGAAATATATCCAATTAGATGACAGTATTGTTAATCAAATAAGATTTAGTAATTTACCAGGATTATCTAAAGCAAAAGATCTAATTAAGAAAGTGGATAGAGGAGAATTCTATCCAATGGTTCGTGTCATCAAAGAAACAGAAGAAAATAAACATACTTTAATGAATTTAACCCCAGAAAATATATCGGCTTGTGGAAACGGATTGGCTCCAGAAGATATTATAGTTGACAATCAAAAAATATTAGTTGCCAGAGAAGATAATTGGGATAAAATACCGTTCATTTTAAGTGGTGAATCAAAGGAATATTTCTTCACATCGCCTTCTATTTTGTATCCAACAGAAAATAAGACT
>NWBR01000885.1:68192-78326 GCA_002914575.1 Entamoeba moshkovskii
ACCCCATATACTGTTGGGGCTTTTATGGTAATGGCTTGTGTTGTTACTTCCAATGTATAGCTTTCATCAATTCCGATTTGTAATTTAGGCATTGGGGTAGTTCCAGTTATTTCAACGTAAACTTCAGTTAATGCGCAATTAATAGATGGAATGATTCTTGGCAAGTCTATTTGTTCAAACAATGAAATTTGATATTCTTTCAATCCAGTTTGTTGCTGCAATGGGAATGTAATGGTATGATTGAAATTTGTTTTAAGGAAGTTCAAACAATTGGCATCACAGTTTGTTTTAACAACGAGTTGGATGGTTGATGTTAAGGCAATAGCAGTTGTGGATTTGTATTGGAACGAAACTGAATTGGGATAGGGCATTAATAACAATTGGTTTTTAGTATTCAACCCATTACCAGCAATAGATAAACAAATGAAAAATGAAACAAGTATCAGATGAGACAATTTCATTAAGAATAAGAATAAAATTGTGAGTTCAAGCAATTATTCTGTGTTTGTATCTTCTTCCAAGACGTTTCCATCTTCTTCTTTCTGTTTCTTTTTAACATAGTTAATAGTAACTTGAAACTATTTTCTAGTTTCGTTTTTTATTTGATTTTTTCAAGTTAAAACTTCAATTTATCCACAACACATCAGTCATATTAGTTTCCATTGAACACTTCTGATTTAATAAGGATTGTGCAAAGGACTTGAAATTAAATCACAAGACTACAATGGAAACAAGTTTGAATCAAATGATTTATAGTGTTGAAAAACATTTAATTCGGAATTTAGACAATAAGGGAACAAAACGACTCGAAGAATATGGAGGAATGAAAATAAGAAATATCATATTTGATTCAAACGTTGATAATTGGAATGTTAATGCGTCTGTATTTGATGGAAAAGTAATAAAAGTAATTTGATGTTTTTAATTGAAGGTGAAATTGGGAATATATTTGGAGGTTATATTAATACGAGAATTGATAAATATCAAAGTTGGATGATCCAAAATCATTTGTTTTTTTCATTGAAACCAAATGGAAGATTAAATGGAATGTTCAAATTTGAAATTCAAGTTCCCCAATACGCCTTTTGTTTAAACAACAAAACAGAAGACTGTTTGTTTGGATTTGGAGGATGTGGGATAAGTGTTCATAAAGAAAACCAAAAATCAAAGTCATATTGTTATCAATATTCATTTAATTACAACGGAATTGAAAATGTGTTGTGTGGAAAGTTATATCCGAATACACCCAATTTATTTGTTAGGATCATAGTCATCGAATTAATTAAGAAGCTACAACATTTATTTCAAGTATTTTTGTTTAAATCACACACAAACAAATGAATTAGTCATCAATAATCATTTTAATGTTAACTTCTCTTTCTTTTTTAATTAAATCCTTCTTTAAGTGTTCATTTTCACCTTTTTCTTTTTTCTTCCTCACCACAATAAAAATGAAAACGCAAATTAATGAAATAACCCAAATAACGCCCACTACTACCCCATAAATCAACCATCCAACTGAAAGATCATTTTTATCATACGATTCGCTATCAACAAAGGGATCATAATCAACTGTAATATATCCTTCAAAAATTCCATATTCATTAGCATTAATTCCACCCACAAATACGTATCTAATTCCTTTTTCGACTCTGAAATGTAAAATACAACCATTGTTCCCAATTGGCGAGGTTTTACAATTTGCCTGTGCCGAACACACTTTCGGTACTGATTCGTTGTAAATAACTTGGCAACTTTCATATACTTCAATTGCCGTTTTGAAAGAACTTGACGCGTTGATTTGAATGGTGATATTTGCTGGTTGTTCAATACTCAGCATATACCAAATTCCTTTCAGTGAAATAATTCCCCTACATCGTGATTCGGAAGTAAATCCTCTTGAAGTATAACCCCTTATATTTCTACTTTCATTTATTATTGTTGCGAATTTGCAACTACTGTCTGTTGCTTTTTGGTCAAAGAATAATGAAAAACGAGCAACACCAGAATTATTAGCAATAACTCCAATATAAGTGTTCACATGTTTTTCAATTATAATATCAACTGCATGTCCAAATCCACATGAAGAAGATATTAGATTGACACACTCCAAAGATTCTGGTCCAGTTATGTCACTCACAACTTCAATATTTGTTAATAAATTTGTTTCTGTCCCACAAGTACTTGCTGTATATTTAAAGGAAGAATCATGAAAATATTTAAACCAAATGCCGTACTGATAATCCTCAATGTGGGTTTGAGAGCAATAATTTTTGGTTTCATATGGAATCGATACGATTTTGGTGTAAGGGATTGAGTCTACATAAATTGCAGTTGATGGGAATTTTCCTGCGTTTTCACAATTTTTCATTGCCCAAAATAAGAAATAACCAAATTGTGCTGGCATTGTTACAGTGTACGTCGTTGCAAATACGTAGAAATCTTCTTCTGAAACATCAATGGTTGAATAACTAACACCCAAACATTTGGTTGAATTACATTTTGAATGAATTTCAATATAACACATATACTCGTCAACCAAATAAGGTGTAACGCCGATGGTAATTTTTTGTGTATCATTTTGTTTGAAATGATACCAACTCCCCCTCATTTCTTCACTTTCATCCCCTCCAGAACATCCATTAAATGAAGGATCAATTAATCCAGCACCAACTATCTGTGAATAACTCTCATTTTCTTCCAAATTAATTTCATGGGATTGTTCGCATCGGTCGTTAGTAACACTTGAGATGGAAATCATAGAAATACTAATATCGCATGGTTCCCTTATGCAAATAACTTGAAGAATGTTGTTGGTACTGAAATTCGATTGAATAATCTGATATTCATTTTTCCCTTGAAAAGTTCCCTCAACAAACGAATTAGAACATTTATTACTTAAAAGAATAATTGTCTCAGTTTGACTCGAATAATATTTTGTATAAAAAGTAGTGAACACATATTTATTTTCATCTCCTGCCATGGAAAAATACATTGTTTTACCACTGACTTGTAATCCATTAGTTCTTGTAAAATTAGTGATGGGATAATCACTGATATTAAAATACATGTAAAATGGTGTTTGGGTAATTCCAAAAGATGAGTCACAGCCTCCATATTCTGGTTGTTCATAAATATGTAATTGGAAAGATCTTTGTTGTTTCAAGATACCGCCAGTCGGGGCAATAGCAAAATAATACAACTCGCCTTCTTCTAAATCATTAACAATTAAACTGGCCAAAGTCCCACACCCATTTGAGTTCGATTCCATATATATCATCTCGTTTTGTTCACCATCAAATTTAAACAAATGAATTGTTGTTGGAAACGATGTATATTTATTGCAAGTGTCAATCCTAATAGATTTTGAAAGTGCAGTAAATGTGTACCACCTTCCTTCTATACTTAAATCAGTTCCGGGAATGTCAGCTATAGTGCAATCCTCCGTTATTCGCTCATCAATCACCGAGGGAATTTGGAGATTTAAAGCCAATTGAAAAAAACAATTATTCTGAACGAAACTAAGATCGAATGGTTTGACTGTTAATGAGAAAAGACCTGAGACGTCCGAAGCACTAGAAATCAATATAAAGTATTGTTTATTTGGTTGTGGTTCGAAAGTGATTCTTGTCAATATACCACCACAAACACCTTCTGGATCATCATTGTGTGATTGGCCACAATCAGTTAATAATTCATTGCATTCCCCAAAAATCCTAACGATGGCGGGAAAATTGGTATGTGGATAACATGTCGATATTTTAAGAGGTTGTGGTTCGGAATTGGTCGTGAAGGTGTATAACACCCCAATACGATTTCCAGTCAAATTTCCATCCCTACAACTCCATGGGTAATGGGTTTTACTTTCAGTTAAATCATTGTTGTCTTGAAAATCAGTCGAAACATCAATTTGGATTGCGTTTTCACACAACTGTCCCATTGACTCGTCTGTCAGTAACGACAAAATAACCAACAAACAGAGACTTTTCATCATTTTTGATTTGTTTTTTTAGTTTGCAGTTTTTCATTTTTTGAAAATTTGATGAAAAACACAAATATTGGTCGTTGTGATTTTGTGTTTTAGCAAAACAACAAAATTCACAAAAATGGAAGTGTGTAAGTTTGAAAGCAAATTAACTTGGCCCAACAAAAGACTTAACAACCTCAATTCATATTTTCCAAAAGATTCAAAGGAAAATTTATTTCACATGAAAAAGCAGAAAACTCGCCCATGAATTGATAAACATCGAAAGTGTACCTTTTTTGCCAGAGTGCTTCACAAAACCAAAAAATTGTTTATTACTTCCCATTTTTAAAGTATTTTAATATAATTCATCATTCGCAACGTGGCCAAAGAAAGTGGTTTTGTTGTTTTAAAGTATTAAACATTCCATTTTTCTAAATGCATCAAAAAATATCAATAACGACGAAGCAAAAATCAAATTCTCACCAACAAATTAGTTCAACATTTTAAAAAATTTTTCATTCTTAAACACAACAAACATAAAACTCTTAAATACAAATGAATTCTAAAGTTGTGAGTAATAACTGTGAAACTTTGGTCCTTCAAAAATGTTTGAGGAAAGGACTTAAAGGAATTGATTCCTCGACTTTCGATCACTTCATTGAAAGCTTGGAAGCGACTCCAATATCAATGAATAAGGCATTGAATGATAGATTACAAACAAAAATGAGCGAAGAACAATTTCTTTGTATTGTGGATTTGTTGCTGCAACTTTTTCTTAGCCCCCAACGAAATCTAGTTCTAATTGGATTATACAACTCTCAAGTTAAATTTGCAACAATCTACAAGCAAACTTTTAAACAACAAACCGATTGCATTCTTACCATTGCCACTGTATTGGATAAATACATTTCTGCAATGCAATATTTACCAAAAATTGATTTTGACTTTGACTTCAGTCTAATCAAGGAACAGAAGGAGCAGATAAAGGTTATTTGTTTTTATGGTTTGTTTATTTAAAGTTATTAAGGAAACACATTCACTGGTTAGAATCAATTTGTGCCATTGTTAATACCATTCTTGAAATTGAGTTCCAAGAATTGCAAGAAAGCCATTCAGATGTTCATCATCATTTCACATTTTTCATAACATTTCACTTATGTAAGCTTTATCCAATGGTGTTAAAAGGAGTAGAATCATTCTTGGTCTCATACAAACTCATCCAATCAAAAACGTTGTTTACTAAAATGAAAAAGTTTTGTGGGAATCTTCATTCAATCACCACTGATATTAATGCCTTATTCACCTGCAGTTACATGAAAGGATGTTTTAAAAAGCAATATCTTGTTCACCACATTGACCTTTCTCAACCAAATCGATTTCTTGTGTTGTATTCTTCCTCTTTCTTTGATGCTGATACCGTTGATATTAAATCATTGGATGAAAAAGTAATTTCAAAAACAATTACAAACATAAAGGAAGATATAGTCTATTTGAAATCAACGGTCGCAGTCAACGAGTCATCAATAAAAGAACTTTTGATTAATTTCAATAAGTTGAACTCAACACCATCTTCCCCAAGATTCCTTCATTTTTTCGGAAGGTCAAGCTCAGCAAAGACCCAAAAACCAAAAACGAAATTGCATGTGTCAATTTCCGAGTCATCCAGCCCCATTCATGATGAATGAAATGATCAACACACTAATAAAAATGTTATTTGAAAAAAATAAATTTCAGTTAGAAATTTCTTCCAAATTTAAATTAGAGTTTTTGCGAAATAAAAAAATTAAACTCTTTATTTCAAAGTGTTCGTTGTCGTTGTTTGGGGCCGTAATGAAATCAAAACAAATCCCACTTCAGCAAAGAAGTCATAAAACGTTCAACAGCTCTTTTAACTCAAAAATTAAACGCCTTCCAAAAACAAAAATTCAACCAATAAATGCTACTCCTGTTGTTACTTTCTCTTCTCCCAACCAAAAACATTGCAAAATTATTGGGATAGAACACGAATTCGCATTAACCTCTTTTAGTACTTATGCATTCGTTAATGGCCTGAAAATGGGGGAACCAAATTGTGATGGCGCTGTGTTGTGTTATTATTCAAATTGCTGTATTTGCATTATGACCGATGGTTGTGGCTGGGGAAGCCCTTCTCTCATGGCTTCAACAAAGGCAATTGAAGGAGCCATGGATTACATTAATAAGACAATTCAGTCTTGTGTAACGATCAGAGACGTTGGATCAATGATTGTTGGCGCGTGTGAAAGTGCACATATAAATGTTTGTAAACACTTCTAATACCTTAAACTTCAATAATAGAACAGATCTATACAACAACTGAGAGTTTGCTAAATACTGGAACGACCACCATTACTATTAATGCCATCGTTAAAACGGAAAAGGGATACTTTTTAGTCGTTGTCAATATTGGCGATTGCCGTACTTTTCTTTATTCCCCAAAAGAGCATCACACAACACCTTTAACTGGCAGATACCATTCTTCTTTGGCCCACATGCAAGACCCTTATGGGAGAATTGGGGCGGCACAAAGTTACGATCCTGAATTAAAGAAATCCGAGTTAAAAGCATTTAAAATCATCCCCAACGATTCAATTATCATTTCGACTGATGGATTTCATGAAAACTTTGACCCACAGTTCATGGGCAAAGACAATTATAAATCAAAACAGAAAGAAAGCGATAAAACAATGACTGAAATGATAGAGAAATGTTCAAATGTCATAGAAGTTGTTGAGTCAATGTCAAATTTTATTGTTAATCTCACTGAGCCCGCAAGAGTATACATGAAGGAGAATCCCAAAAAACAAATGCCAAAAGATCTAAGAAAATATCCCGGTAAAATGGATCACACCACGGTTTGTGTTATCAAAGTTGGGGATATGCAAATTCTACCAGGTGCTTCAATAAATGTTATTCCAAAGTTTAATGAATTGATATGTCTTGGCAATATCGAGACAGTAAAAAAAGAACCACAAAAAGAATATCCAACCCCTTTCTTAAAACATAAACCCCCTCATACTCCCATTAAAACAAATGAATCTTGTGCTTCAGACACAATAAAAAAACCATTTCTCCTTGTTCCAAGTCCCCCAAAACAACATTCACTTAGTATAGTCATAATGCAAGAACCAGACACTTTAAAATCAGAATCAGTTGGCTTTACAACACCGACATTTGGGGATAGCTCAAATTGTTCTGATTCTACCGGAATATCAACACGTACCAATTCCATGAAAATACCAAGCCCTTGCGACTCCCCATTAGAGACAAGTCGAAAAAGGATTTGTTCACCAAGGATAATGGTAAACGCAAAACGATTATCTGCTGAATTTGCTGGAAAAAATAATGATAAACTGAAAGTTGAAAAAAAACCAAGTTATGGTACAAACACAGTACGTTTGTCACACTGCCGAAATCGAAGTTTAGAAGTGAAGAAATTGATTGAGGAAATTGAAATTGAAACAATACCAAATACCGAAATAAAAAGATCCAAAAGTAGCGAAATAAAAGAAGAATAAAAAGTGTCAAATAATTCCCAAAAGAAATCACACAAAAAAGTCTGTTTTTAGGAGTTAAATTAATTTTTTATTTGTTCGCAGCCCTGAATTACAAAAAAACGACGAACTGATAATTGAAAACCAAATTGTATTTCTTTCAATTTTTTTTAGTTCCGTCAATTCATTCCAATAGAACTAAATCGAATAATGAAGAAACTAAAAATTATTATTTGAAAGAATGTCCACAAGGCTCTATGTCGTTAATGAAATAGTTTCGACCGAAGAATCGTATGCGCGTGCTTTGCAAACAGTCGTTGATTTGTATATTACACCATTAAAAACAATTGAATTAATAAACGAAGAAGATAAAAAGATATTATTTGGCAACATCGAAGAATTATTGGACGGAGCAAATCAATTAACAAAACAATTAAAAGAAAGACAAAAAGTATTTGCATTGAATGACAACATCTGTGATGTATTTTTATTAAATGTTTGTTACAATTACAAAAGAAGAAAAGAAGAAATACTAATTAAAAAGAAACCGATATTTAATCGATTTGGTCCTTATATTCAAAATTATGAAAAAGCATCAATTCTTTTTGATAAATTACAAAAGAAGAAAAAATTTGAAGAATTCTGTGAGACACAAAAAGAAAATCCGCTTTCAAATAATGGGAATTTAATGTCTTTTCTCATTTTCCCTGTCCAAAGAATCCCTCGTTATATTTTATTAATGAAAGAATACATTAAAAATACTGAAAAAGACCACCCCGATGCTGTCATCGCCGAACAAGTCAGAAGATTTTTGGATTCTTACGCAAAGGCTGTTAATGCAATTATTGCAAATGAAAATAACAAACAAATTATGAGAGATATCGTTAAAAAGTTCACTGATTTGGATTCTAAAACCGAAGACGACTTAAAAACAATGCCAAGAGCATTATTACGTGAGGGGAGCTTAATGAAACAATGTAGAAAAGCAATAAAAGAACGTTATTTTTATTTATTTAACGATGCGACTGTTATTTATGGCGAGCAACAAGGTAAAAAAATTGTGTTCCATCAATTACTTGAATTAACATCGGTCAGAAACGTTGAAGATACTGACACAATGCAAAATGGGTTTCAATTTAAAGCCCCACAAAAATCTGTTGTTGTTTATGCAGAAACGTTTGCCGAAAAAAAGGATTGGGTAATGGATTTAAATAGGGCTTTTACTGGAGAAAAGAAATATGAATTTGAAGAGGAATTGAGTGATGAAGAAGCAGCCCCAACGTGGATTCCTGACGATAATGTATTGGATTGTATGAATTGTCACTCGAAATTTACTTTGCTAAATAGAAGGCATCATTGTAGAAATTGCGGTAGAGTGTTGTGTGCTGATTGCACAAAAAAAAGGGTTGTAATCCCACATATCAGTCCAAAACCTGTTAGAGTTTGCGAAAACTGTTCTTCGAAATTTGAAAATAAGGATTTTGAAGGGGTTGATGACAATTCCGAACACGTCAACATTGATGGAATTGCTCCTCCCTCATTACCAAATATTCCTCCACCTCAAAGAAAACAACATATAAAAATAAGTTCGTTATATCCATCTCTTCAACCCCCAACAAGGGAACCACCCGAATTACCTCCATATGATGCTAATTGATTACTTTTCATTATTCATAACAAATGTCTTAAACCAAAAAGGTGTGAGTTAAAAAGCATTCAATTTGTGTTGATAGAATTATTTCACTGTTTTTGTGCTTCAATAATATAGCTGAGCAATTTTTGTTCATTGTCCTTTGAAAGTAAATATTCGTTGGCTAAATTCTTTGAAATGACAATTGGGTCATCGTCTTTTTTGATATTAATCCATATTTGTTTTCCATTTGGAAGAACACACATAACATCAATAATGACATTTTCATCATCTTTACTTGCAGGGTTTCCTTCGACAACAATACCTTTCAAACGCTTCTCTTCATCTTTTAATAATTTAAGTAAATGTTCTGTTTCTTTAATTTGTTCTTGAATATAAGTTAATTGATCATTTGAATTGGCCAATGTTTCTTGATTTTCTTGTCTAAATTGTTTAAGATCTTCACTTTTAACGATTTTCTTTTGAATTTCTTTTTTCACTTCAACAACAACTTCTTCTTTTTTAACTTCTTTTTTTGTTTCTTTTGGTATTTCTTTCACAACTTCTTTTGGTTCTTCTTTTTTGATTTCTTTTTTAACTTCCGCACCCTCAAAGCTTTTAGAAATATTTTTTTTATTATAACCTCTTGGTTCTTTTGGTCTAATATCAGGAGAGCCATTTCCTTGTGGCTGATATTTTCCTCTTGAATATCCTTTTGGAATTCCACTTTCTTTTTTTTGTTTTTCTTTTTCAAGTACCTTTTCTCTTTCTTCCTCGATTTTTTTTTGTTCTTCTTTTAAATCTTCATCCTTTTTGTCATATTCAGCGGCATCATCATCAGCATATTTGGACTTATATGAACTTTCTGACATCCCACCCTTTTATGACATTTTTTAGTTCCGGAAAACAAAATAATTTATTACTATTTATTTTCTAAATAAAAACCATTGTTTAATTGAATCATTTCTTTTTTTGTTTCTTTTCAAACGTCCACCTTTGTTTTTTTGGAAAAACAAATACAAATC
>NWBR01000888.1:0-12790 GCA_002914575.1 Entamoeba moshkovskii
GTTACTTTTTTGGTTTACCAAAACATCTTTCTGGCACATTTATTTTGTTTTTCAATTGTTCACACCCATAAAAACATCCCTCTCCGAAATTTGTAATCGAATCTGGTATTGTAATTGATTTTAATGATGTACATCCACTAAAACAACAATCCCCCAATATACTAACAGAATTTGGGATAATAATAGATGACAGTGATAGACAATTAAAAAAGCATTCAACACCCAATATTCCAACTGATGTTGGTATTACAACTGATTGCAATGAATAACAATTTCCAAAACTTTTTGTTAATATTTCTGAAATAGAAGTTGGTATTGTTATTGATGTTAATGATGCACATCCATTAAACCAATAATTACCAATAGTACTAATAGAAGTTGGTATTGTTATAGATTTTAAAGAATAACACTCGCTAAAAAATCCAATTCCCAATTCTTCTCTGTAGTAAATTATGTTGTATGTTCTTGATATTTTTTCCGTTAAAGTAGTGTGATCTTTATCTATTAAGACATGGGCATTGACAATTATATTACGTGTTGTAATTCTTGGGTCTGTCTCTGGAATTTCAATGTTGATTTTTTCATTTGGAGTTTCAATTTCTTCTTCAATGCAAGTGAAATAAGTTGGTCTTATTATTGATTCTAACATTGAATATTTGTTTGGGCAATTTCTTTCAAGAAAAAGATACGAAACGTCATCCTTCACTTGGCAGGAATCAACTAATAGTGAATCTTTGATAAAGTCACTCATTTGAACAAAGGGATTTTGTATTTCTAATTGTTTCAATGAAAAACATCCATTAAAACATGAATTTTGAATTTTTGAAACAGAATTTGGTACAATAATTGATTTTAATGAAAAACAATTACTAAAACAGTTAAATCCAATTTCACTCACTGACTCTGGTATTTCTACTGAAGTTAACGATGTACATCCATTAAATATTCCATCTTTCAATTTTTCAATTGAATTTGGTAATACAATTGAAGTTAAAGAATAGCATTTAGTAAAGCAACAATCTTCTAAATCAACAACTGAATTTGGTATTGTTACTGATATCAATGATGAACAATAATAAAAACAACATTTATCTATTTTGGTAACAGATGGTGGTATTGTTACTGATTTCAATGAATAACAATTCCTAAAACACTCTAATTCTAAAATTTTAACAGATGACGGTATTGTGATTGAAGTTAACGAGGTACAATCTCTAAAACAATTCTTACCTAACACACTGAGAGAATCCGGCATTTTAATATTATCTAATGAAACACAAGCATCGAAACAATAATTACCAATAGCAGTAACCATATTTGGTATTGTGATTTTTTGAACATTAGTTAATTCACTAAAACAATAATCTCCTAATTCAAAAGCAAAATTTGGTATTTTAAGATTTTCAGTTCTTTCAATTACCTCGCTATTTATTGTTATAACTGAAGGTGGTAGAAAAATATTAATTATAACCCAATTTATTAAAAACATTCGATTTCCAAATATCGAATAATTGCAATCTGGTATTGAAATTGTTGTTAGACTTGTACATTTATTAAAACAATTATTTCCTATTTTCGTGGTCGTAATTGGTATTGTTATTGACTGTAGTTCACAACAACCTTCAAAACAACTGTTACCAAGTATCTTGACACCATTTGGAATATCAATTGAGGTTAAAGATTTACACTCACTAAAACACAATTTTCCAAGAACATTGACAGAAGTTGGTATTGTAATTGATTCTAAATCATAACACTCATTGAAGCAATTATCTTCAACAATTTTAACTTCTTTTGGTATTTTATTTCCATATTCTATTCGATTTTCTTGTGTATAACAAACACATTTACATTCATTTTCGTTTTCTTTTTCCTCGAAAAATGTTCGATAATCAACTTCATACCAAATACATTGTTTAAATATTTTTCCATCATCAAATACCTCATCATTTCCATCATATAAATGTAATGTTTCTAAATTCGGAAAGAATTGTCTTGAAGTATCATTTAAAAGAATTGGATTAAAATGAAATCTTTCCATATTTCCTTTAAATCTTTTCTCGGCAATTTCCAAATTAATAAAATCATCAATTGAATTAAAGTATTTAGAAGCAATCATTATTGAATAATTATCGATTTTCTTATTCATCTGTTATTTTCTTTATTATTTTTCGAGTTCTTTTTTTCAAAAGCCACAACATTAATATATTCTGTTGTCAGAGAAAATACAAATCATTCAACAATTTCAACCTCCATTTTTATTAAGAAAAATAAAAGGGTTTGTAACAATTCCATTCTTCAAATTTTGTTTTTCTTCAAATTTTTATTATAACTATACTTTTATTAATTTTTTTATTAATTTTTTTGTCATTTTTTTTGTTTTGCATTTTTAATAACACATTGTAATATCAAAACTATTAATCAACGATTCTTTGTTGTTTTAGGAGTATTTTAAACCTTGTTTAAACTCTTTTTTCATTGTTGTTATGAATTTATGTCTTCTTTCATTTTTCATGTTTTGTTCATTTGCTCAAGATAATAAATGTGGTTCTTCTCTCAGTGCTTGTTCTTGGCAATACAATTCCACAACTAAACATTTGTTAATCACAGGAATTGGTGCAATGGCAAATTATGAATATACAACAATTCCTTGGTTTTATTTGCAGGAGGAAATTCAAACTGTTACTATTGAAGGAGTTACTTCAATTTCAGATTATGCCTTTTGTGGAAGTACTTCTTTAAAATCGATATCAGTTCCAAATAAACTTACTTATATTGGTGAAGGTGCTTTTAGTGTTTGTTCATCTTTGGAATCTTATACAATTCCTGAAGGTGTAAATTACATTGGAAATAGAGCTTTTTCAGAATGTAAAACATTGAAAACAATCATAATTCCAAATTCTGTGAGTAAAATGGGAAATGATGTGTTTTCCTATTGTTATTCTTTAAAATCTGTGACACTTTCAACTAAATTAACTTCAATTGGATCTTATGCCTTTTCCATGTGTGTTTCATTAGAGTCAATTATGATTCCCAATTCAGTTACAACAATTGGCGAACAAGCATTTTTAGGTTGTTCTTCTTTGAAACATTTTAAAATCCCTCAAAATGTAAAATCATTTGGGGATCAAGTATTGTCAAGTTGTGACTCATTGATATCTGTCGAAATACCAATTAATATTAGACTTTCTACATCTTCTTCATCTTATCCTTTTTGTTTTCAGGATAGAAATGTTGTTCTTTATTTAACTGGATCTGGTGCTTCAAAGAGTTATACTAAAGCTGAAACTACAACTTCTCGTTGGTTTAACCTTATTTCTGAGTTTAAAACTATTGTAATTCAAGAAGGAATAACTTCAATTGGAAATTATATATTTTATAATACACCAACATTACAATCAATATTTATTCCTGAAAGTGTTACTTCAATTGGATTAAATGCTTTTGATATAAATTATCCAATAAATATCGTTTATCGTGGTTCAAACGCACCAACTTGTAAAACTGTTTATTCAGATTCACAATTCAATTTTATTGTTCAGAATTCTTACACTTCTTCATCTTTTTGTTCAAAAAATGTTGTCAATGGATTTAAAGGAACTTGTGGTGATACTTGTTATTGGCAAGTTGATTCTTCAATGACTCATATAATAATTAATGGAAGTGGGGTTATGGATGATTTCGGTGAGGCACCACCATGGTCAGTGTTTACTTATGTTTTAACTCATGTAACTGTTGAAGGTGTTAAACATATTGGAACTTGTGCTTTCCAATTTTGTTTTTCATTGAAATCAGTTGCAATATTAAATAGTGCAACTTCCATTGGTTATAATGCATTTTACGGATGTAGTTCCTTAGAAACAATAAATGGAAATATTCATTATTTATTATCGAAATCATTTTTTGATACCGCGATTGAAAGTATTGTAATTGGAAATGGAAATGAAGAAGATCAAAGTGTTTTTATTGATGAAAACACTTTTGAAAATTGTAAGAATTTAAAATATGTTACAATTAAACCAAGATTTAAATATCGATCAAATGATACTTCAATTAAATCATGTTCAATTCGAAGTAAAGCATTTTTTAATTGTCCTAATATTGAAACGTTTCTTATTGATGGTTATGTTGATGAAATTAAAGAATATGCTCTTTCTTTTAATGAAATAAACAATGTTACATTTCTTTATCATTCACTTTCACCTCCTCAAATATGTTCAAGTCAAGACTTGAACAATGAAATGATACCAATATTTAGCACAAATGCAAAATTAATTAAAGTTCTAAAAGAGTATGAATCAGATGTATTTTGTCCATGTGATAAATTAGGATGTCCAATAAGTTACATTGATAATAATGATTTCGATAAAATTCAAAATGCTTCTGTTCAAATTGAAAAAAGTTTAGATGAAGTTGTTGTTGAAAGTGGTTCAATCGAATCAATAGAAATTAGTTCAGTCGAATTGAATGAGAGTAGTGTGAGTGAGGAAAGTAGTTCAAATGAAGAAGAAACTATTTCAAATGATGAAAGTGGTGGAAATAAATTGGAAGAAAGTAGTTCAGATGAAAATAGTAAAAACGAAACAAACACAAGCAGTGAAAATAAATTTAATGAAAACTCAAGTGAGAATGATGAAAATGATGAAAATGGTATTGTTATGAATTCTTTCTTTATGACTTTTCTATTAATTTTATTATCATTTTAAATATCGAAGGTTTTATTTTAAAGAAAAACAAATTTAATATAAAATGAATGTGTTATTAATAATCATCATAGCCATCATCGCCGTAGCCATCATCACAATATCCATCATCTCCATATCCATCATCACAATATCCATTGTCATAACAGTCACCACAATTTCCATAATAACCATCATCACCATATCCATCATTGTCTTCTTCATAATAGCCATAATCAAAACAATTTTGATTTTCTTCTTCATAATATTTTTCTTCAAGGCGTGATTCTTGATAAGGATCACCATATCCTTCATAACAATTATAATATTCCTGTGAACTTTCACTTTCAATTTCATAATTAAGACTTGAATAAAATTGAAGATAATCTTGATCATCATGCACATTTTCACTTTGGTCATACATAAAACCAGAAGCAACATCCGAACAAAAACATTTCTTTGGAATATTTGGATTATTTTGTAATCTTTCACATCCATAAAAACAACTTTTCCCAAAATGAGTAATGGAAGACGGTATTACAATTGTCGTTAATGAAATACAATTATTAAAACAATAATCACCAAGATAATTGACAGAATCTGGTATTGTAATTGAAGTTAATGATGTACAATTACTAAAACAGTAATTAGCTAATTTACGTACTAAATTTGGTATTTCAATTGATTTTAAATTATAACAATTGCTAAAGCAATTATCTCCAACTATTTTAACTTCTTTTGGTATTTTATTTCCATATTCCATTCGATTTCCTTTTGTGTAACTAATTAATCTACATTCATTCCCTTGGAATTTTTCATCAATAAATGTTTCATAATCAACTTCATACCAAATACAATATTTAAATATTCTTCCGTCATTAAACTTCTGATCATTTTCATTATATAAATTTATAGTTTCTAAATTCGGAAAGAATTGTCTTGAAGTATTATCCAAAGCAATTGGATTAAAATGAAATCTTTCCATATTTCCTCTAAATCTTTTCACGGCAATTTCCAAATTAATAAAATCATCAATTGAATTAAAGTATTTAGAAGCAATCATTATTGAATAATTATCGATTTTCTTATTCATCTGTTATTTTCTTTTTGTTTTTTTGAGTTCTTTATTTTAAGAAATGGATAGAGGAATTGAAAAAAATTTTTTTTACTTTTCTATTTTTGTTTCCTCTTTAATAATGGTTTTCTCAAATTGTTAAAAAAAAAAGAAATTAAAAAATGAATTTATTTTTTCAGCCAACTCGGTCTGTTATAACATTTTTGAGGGTACTTTGATTTTTTTAGTTTATAACATCCGTAAAAACAACTTTTCCCAAATTTCGTGATAGAGTTGGGTATTATAACTGTTCTTAACCTTGAACATTTCATAAAGCATTCCTCTCTAATTTCAGTAACTAAATTCGGTATTGTTATTCCCGTCAAAGATCCACAGTTACCAAAACATTTTTTTCCAATAAAACTAACAGAAGTTGGTATTGTTATCTCTTTTAACGATTTGCAATTACTAAAACAGTTAGTATCTAAACATGTTACTGACTCAGGGATTTTTATCGTTGTGAGTAATTCACAATTTCTAAAACAATTTTTGTTTAAAGAGCTTACTGAATCTGGAATTTTTATCGATTCCAATGATTTGCATTCATTAAAACATCCTTCCCCAATTAATTTAACTAACCCTGGTATTTCAATTGCTGTTAATGATCTACAATTATAAAAACTATTATAACCAATACTTGTAATTGAATCAGATATAGTAATTGAAGTTAATGATGTGCAATTTTTGAAGCAATTATCACTTATTTCTTCAATTGTATTTGGTATTTCGATTGATTTTAATGATTTACAATTGATAAAACCACTGATACTCTTTTTATCTTGTAATTCAAACCCAAAAAATAAACTTCTACCAATTTTTTTGGTTGTTGGATTTATTTTTACTTCTCGTAAAGATCTACAAACACAAAACTGCATTTGACTGCGACCAACAATAAAATCTGGTATAGTAATTGATGTTAACGAATTACAATTTTTAAAACACCCTTCTCCTATTAAATTAACTGAATCTGGTATTTCTATTGATTGTATGTTAATACAATTTTGAAAGCAATTTCCACTTATTTTTTTAACAGACGTTGGCATGATAATTTCTGTAAATGACTTACATCCTTTAAAACAGTAATTACTTATTTCAATAACTGAATTTGGTATTGCAATTGAACTTAATGATTTACATTCATTAAAGCAATATTCACCCAAAACGCTAACTGAATCTGGTATTTTAATTGTTTTCATTAATGAACATTCATTAAAACAATAATTACCTAATTTTTTTACAGACTCTGGCATAATAATTTCTGTTAATGACTTACATCTATTAAAACAATAATCACTTATTCCAATAACTGAATTTGGGATTGTAATTGATTTTAATGATAGACATTCATTGAAACAGTAACTCTTTAATAATTTTAATGTACTCGGTAATGTAACTAATTTTATAGAAATACAACCACAAAAAGCACCAGTTTCGATTTCACTAACTGAATTTGGTATTGTAATTGATGTTAATAATGTACAATCATTAAAACAGTATTGACCCAAAACACTAACTGATGTTGGTATTATTATTGAACTTAAAGATAGGCATTTATTGAAACAATAATCACTAATTTTTGTAATGGAATTTGGTATTGTAATCGATGTTAATGATTTACATCTATTAAAACAGTAATTACCCATTTTTTGAACAGACTCTGACATTACAATCTTTGTTAAAGAATTACATCCATTGAAACAGTAATCATTTATTTCACTAACTGAATTTGGTATTGTAATCGATGTTAATAATGTACAATCATTAAAACAGTTTTCACCTAAAACTTTAACCGATGTTGGTATTATTATTGAACTTAAAGATATGCATTCATTGAAACAATAATCACTAATTTTTGTAATGGAATTTGGCAATAATATCGAATTTAATAGTGAACATATATTAAAACAGTAATTACCCATTTTTTGAACAGACTCTGACATTACAATCTCTGTTAATAAATTACATCCATTGAAACAAAAATTACCAATTTCACTAACAGAATTTGGTATTGTAATTGATTTTATTGATTCGCAATTGCTAAAACAATAATTGCCCATTTTTTGAACAGACTCTGACATTACAATCTCTGTTAATAACTTACATCCATTGAAACAATAATTACCAATTTCACTAACAGAATTTGGTATTGTAATGGACTTTAATGATTCGCAATTGCTAAAACAATAATTAGCTAAAATTTTAACAGATCTTGGCATTATAATTTCTGTTAAAGAATTACACCCATCAAAGCAATGTTCACATATTGAACTAACTGTTGTTGGTATTGTAATCAATTTTAATGATTTACAGTTTTTGAAACAGTAATTGGATAATATTTTAACAGATGTTGGCATTACAATTTCTATTAGAGAATTACATCCATTAAAACAATGTTCACCAATTTCACTAACTGAATTTGGTATTGTAATTGATGTTAATAATGTACAATCATTAAAACAGTATTGACCCAAAACACTAACTGATGTTGGTATTATTATTGAACTTAAAGATAGGCATTTATTGAAACAATAATCACTAATTTTTGTAATGGAATTTGGTATTGTAATCGATGTTAATGATACACAGCTTTTAAAACAGTAAGTACCCATTTTTTTAACAGACCCTGGTATTACAATCTTTGTTAAAGAATTACATCCATCAAAACAATGTTCATTTATTTCACTAACTGAGTTTGGAATTGTAATCGATGTTAATGATATGCAGTTATTGAAAGAATAATCACCCATTTTTTGAACAGACTCTGACATTACAATCTCTGTTAATAACTTACATCCATCGAAACAATAATTACCAATTTCACTAACTGAATTTGGTATTGTAATTGATTTTAATGATATACAGCTTTTAAAGCAATATACCCCTATTTCACCAATTGTATTTGATATTTCAATTAATTCCAACAATTTACAATCTTGAAAACAATTTATTTTTTTGTTTTTGCTGAAATTCGGTTTTATTCTTTGAGAAAATGAATAGTAATTGTTAAGACTAATTGATGTTGGTGTTATCTTTACTATTTTTAAAGATACACAATTACTAAGTTGAATTTTATTTTGTTCAACAACAAAATCGGGTATTTCCATTGATGATAATGATGTACAATTTTTAAAACAATAACCACTAATATCATAAACGGAAATTGGTATTGTAATTTCTTTCAATGATTTACATTCATTAAAACAATAATTATTCAAAATCTTAATTGAAGTTGGCAATATAATTGAAGTTAATGATAGGCATTTATCAAAACAATATCCTCCAATAGAACTAACTGAATTTGGAATTTCAATTGAACTTAGTGAAGTACATTCACTGAAACAACCCTCACTTAATGAACTTATTGAGTTGGGGATTTCAATTGACTCTAAGGACTTACATTCTTTAAAACATCCATATCCTAAATCGCAAACAGAATTCGCAATTTTTATAGATTTTAAAGACAAACACATATTAAAACAATTCTTGCATATTTTACTAACAGAATTCGGAATTTCAATTGAACTTAGTGAAGTACATTCACTGAAACAACTCTCACTTAGCTCATTTAATGAAATTGGAATTAAAACTGATTTCAATGATTTACATCCATTAAAACAATAATTATTCAAAATCTTAATTGAAGTTGGCAATATAATTGAAGTTAATGATAGGCATTTATCAAAACAATATCCTCCAATAGAACTAACTGAATTTGGTATAATAATCTCTCTTAATGATGAACTTATTGAGTTGGGGATTTCAATTGACTCTAAGGACTTACATTCTTTAAAACATCCATATCCTAAATCGCAAACAGAATTCGCAATTTTTATAGATTTCAAAGAAAAACACATATTAAAACAATTCTTGCATATTTTACTAACAGAATTCGGAATTTCAATTGAACTTAGTGAAGTACATTCACTGAAACAACTCTCACTTAGCTCATTTAATGAACTTGGAATTAAAACTGATTTCAATGATTTACATCCATTAAAACAGTTTTTGCTTATATCCTTCAACGAAGTTGACATTTCTATTGATTCAAGCCGGTTACAATTATTAAAACAAAATTGACCCAATAATGTAGCATTGCTCGGTATTGTAACTGAAGTTAATGACTTACAATCATTAAAACAATATTCCCCTATTTCAAGTACTGAATTTGGTATTATAATCGATTTCAGTGATGAACAATTGTTGAAACAATATTTACGTAATGCTTTAATGGATTGGGGCATTGTTATTGCGGTTAATAATTTACATTCACTAAAGCAGTATTCGCCCAATACCCCGACTGAATTTGGTATTGTAATTGATTTTAATGAAGAACAATTTCCAAAACAATAATGACTTAATAACTTAACAGAATTGAGTAATTTAATGAATTTCAATGATGTACAATTATTGAAACAATTATGACAAATTTTCTTAACTGAACTTGGTATTTGAATTGAAGTTAATGACATACAATCTTTAAAACAATTATTATTTAAAACGCTTACTGAATTTGGTATTTCAATTGATTCCAATGATCTGCAATTATCAAAACAATGTTCACCTATTTCAGTAACCGAATTTGGTAATGAAATTTTTTTTAATGAAGTACAATCTCTTAAACAATGAGTACCCAACACACTTACAGACCCTGGTATAATAATTGATATTAATGACAAACAATTATGAAAACAACCCCTACTCAACTCACTAACATATGTTGGTATTATAATAGATTCTAAAGATTTACAATTACAAAAACAAAATTCACCCATTTCAATTAAATAATCAGGTATTGTAATTAATTTCAATAATGAGCAACCCATAAAACTTTTTTCACCAAATTTAAAAATATGATTTGGAATTTTAATTTCTGTTAATGATGGACATCGAGTAAAACAAGAATTACTAATTTCACAAACTGAATCCGCTATCACAATTGATTTAACTTTTTCAATTCGCTTGTTGTTGATAAATTGAACAGAATTTGGCAATTCAATGATATTAATTGTTTGGTTAAATAGTAATAATTGACCATCAACAAAATAGTATTCCGAATTTGGTATTTCAATTGATTTCAAAGAATAACAATTATTAAAACAATTACCACTGATAACTGTAACTGAATTGGGTATTGTAATTGACGTCAACTCATAACAACCAAAAAAGCAATTATCTCCAATAATTTTAACATTATTTGGAATATCAATACCATTATTAAGTCTATCAGTCCTTGTGTAACAAATCACTTTACATTCATTTTTTTTTTGTTTCTCAACCAAATAAGTTTGATAATCAACTTTATACCAAATACATTGTTTAAATATTCTCCCATCTTTTAATATTTGGTCTTTTGCGTCATACAAATTCAATGTTTCTAAATTAGGAAAGAATTGTCTTGAAGTATTATCCAAAGGAATTGGATTAAAATGAAATCTTTCCATATTTCCTTCAAATCTTTTCACAGCAATTTCTAAGTTAATAAAATCATCAATCCTTTCAAAGTACTTCGAAGCTATCATTATTTGATAATTCCCAAGTGTTTTGTTCATTATATTTCTTTCAATGACATCTTAGTTTTATTGTTTCTTTTTATAGCTTCACTCTGTTTTGGATGACGCAAAATTTTTAATTTTATTCGAATTCTGCTCCATTTTGCGTCATTCAATTACGTGTGGTTGTGTTGGAATGATGATTTTGAAATGTTTCATGATTTTTTAAAGATACAACAAAAAGTAAATTAAAAGGAAATCTGGTAATGTTTTTATGGTTTTCAGAAAGTTCAACCATTTATCTTCGGGTCTTCAAGAAAATGGATGTGAATTTCATATTTTCAAAGAAGAGTGATAAAATAAATATATTAGTTGCATTTAATTCCCCTTCAAAAGGAAGTTCATCTCTCTTTACTAATTTACTTGAAAACTTTCATCAATTCTTCGTTAGTCAATGGAAACAGTTTTCTTTAACATTTTAGTTAATACATCCATGAGATAATCAGTGAAATCCATCTAAAAAATCAATTATGAGAATGGCATGTGGAAGTGACAACCCTTCAGAAATTACAACAACATCCATAACAATATTAGTGGTTTAATCAAACACATAAAGTAAAATAATAGAAATACTTCTCTTTGATTGTGCTTCATCTCCAACAAAGCAATCTTTTTAACAAATACTAACCATAACTAATTCCTTGGTCTTTGAACTGTTGGTAATAATAAAGATACACAAGAATTGACAGTAAAATTTAAAATAAAATCAACATGACCAATTTGTATTATCAAGAAATAAAAGTTCAATCAATTAAACATTTATTGAGACTCATTTTTGGGAAACACTAAGAAATGGCATAAAGAAGATAAAAAAAGAGAAAAACGAACAAAAAAACTATTAATTATTTTTCTCTTTTCAAAGAAATTCGAAAATTGAAAAAAAATTGCAAAAATTTCCGCATTTCAATTATTTGTTCACAATACTTCAACAAGTTAATTGTTATCACTGTTGAAAGTAAAAGTTTTAAGTGAATATTGTGTAAATTAAAAATAACACTAATACTTATTTGAAATTTAAATTGAAAACAAATCAAAAACTAATAATTCTCTTTAAAACTTGAAGTTGTCAACATTATTTCTTTTTAAAGAAAGTCAATATCAAAATTTTAGAAAATTTACAATAATGAAATAATTTGTTACAAAAATGATTACATTTTGAGTTAAGCCAACTCACTTTTCAATACAATGAAAAGGTCTTTAAACAAGAACCGATAAAGAAAGTCAGAACTAAAGTACTTTTTTGCTAAAGACTTTTCAGTTTTCAATGAAACAAATGGAAAGGAATTAATAAAATAATAAGTAGAAATAGTATTATAAAATTGTGTGCTTAATAGAAAATTCTAATGTGGTTCGATCAATTAACCAATCAAATCAGAAGTTTCTTTTCGGTTCGGAGTGTATTATCGGGCACTAAGAATAGTTTGAGATATTTAAAGGAGAAAAGG
>NWBR01000889.1:6165-34141 GCA_002914575.1 Entamoeba moshkovskii
CCATATTCATTTCATATTTATATTTAATTTGATCGGTAATTCTATTTAATGATAATTCAAGATCGAACACCCCTGATAATAAAGTTAATACATTTTTAAAAGTTCACATTGTATTTCAAAATGATGAAATTGAATTTAGTTGATTTATTTGAAGATGAAACATATGATTTTAATGATGAAATTCAAACAGTTATAATAATTGATGATTTTTATTTTGAAGATAATTCCAATACTTTAATTCAATTAGGAATACAATATGAATCATTTACAAATGAAGTAATAACAAATAAATTAAATACAAATTCATTAGAACCAAGGGGAAAAGTACAAAAGACCAAATCACAAAAGACCAAAAGAATTGTAGAAAGATCCAAAGTATTCTTTTTAAATGAGTATTTTGCCCAAATGTTTTCTACTTTTTTAAAGCAAGAAAATAAGTTAGTTCATTCTTTTTTGTTTTCATTTTGTTGGAAATCACTTCTTTGTTTACAATGTTAGAAGAAAAAAGAAACCAAATTCTAAAAATCACTTTTTTGTTAATACTTCCTAACAACAGCTCTTATTTCAACGAGATTAGTTCTCTTTTTCTTTGGTGTTGAACCAGTGTTTCTTCTGTATCTTTTTCTCACTTCTTTTTCTTCACCGATCTCAATTAAACTTTCATCAGAAGAATCTATTTCAATAATTTGATTTTGATTTTTAAATTCGACAGGATTTTCTTCATCCATTCTATTTTCCATTGCTTCTGCTGAGGTAATTTCATTTTGTGTGAAACTTTCTTCTTCATCAATTTCTGTTTCTTGGTCTTTATTCTCACAATCAACATGACTTTCAAATGTTTTAGAGACATTTAAAAGGAAATCAAACAGTTTAGTTTCACCTGTTAAATAATTTAAAGTCAGATTTTTAATCAACCCCCTATTAATTGAACTTTGAGTGTTAGCACATTTGTAATTCCCATTAACCATTCTATTAAATGTAACTACTGTTTCATTTATGTAATTCCCAATTACTTTTATGAATTTCCACATAGTGGGTTTACCGCAATTAAACTTTTTAGTAAGCATTGAGTGAAAAGACTCACAGAAATTATTAGTGGTCATGTAGTTTTCATATTGGCACCACATTTCAACACTAATTTTGTTTACCCATACCGATTTGAAGTATTCAAGTACAACGTCAAATCCTTTTACATGTTGATACCATGTGGATACATGTTCAAAAGCCATTTTAATGTCTTTGAGTGGCAAAAAAGCAATAGCCTCCAGAACATGGACTGCTTCTTTCAGATTTGAATCATAATTAGAAACAACCCCCTTCTTCTGGATTATCTTCCATATTGCTTGTCTTTTATGGAAAAGACAGCCTTTGTGGGATAGACCATACTTTTGATATTTTTTAAGGGATGAAATAATTCCAGTTTCGAAGTCAGTACTAACTATTACCTTTCTTTTGAAAACAGTTAAAACATCTTTTTCTCTTAAAGGACCTTCAAATGCTTTCAACAAACATTCAATTATTTCAAGCAGTTTTGTATAAGTCTTTCCAGTTTTGTTTGGAAGAAGACAGTACAACACTGGGAATGTTTGGAAATTAGAAAGGCAGGTATGGACAGTAAATAACTGAAAATATTGCCTGGGACATGACTTAAATGTCCCATCCATCATGATACATTTTGAACCAGTTAACAAATGTAATAGATCATATGAACCAAATACAAGGATTTCTTTATCTTCATCAGAATATAACAAATCTCTTTGGTGCATTTCGTTAAAAACAATTTCATTTCTTCCTTGGGGATCTCTTCTTGTTGTTTTGTTTCTTTTGATCATCTGCAGAATTGCAGCATCTGACATACTAATTGAAGCTCTCTTGATCTCATTGCAAATGTCTTTGACAGTCTTTTCTTCATTCCTTTCTTCTTTACATTCTTTCTTAATCATATTTTGGAAATTCTTTTTCTTTATGTTTGGTGGTGGGTGGTTATGAATGGAATTCTTTCCAAAAGTGAATGCATTGTTTCTAAATACCGCAGTGACACTACAATGCTTGTTTGAACATCTGAAATATATTCTCTCTTTGTTAATTGGGTGAAAGACATAGCCTTCAATGATTGGGAGATCCTTTCCTTTTTGAATTACAATGCTCATTGCCTTTAACAGTTTTGAACTTGATTTAGGTGGTAATCGGTTTTTCCCAATCCAATTTTTCCCAGAATCTTCTCAATTGTCTCTTTTGCAGTTTTTGTCGTTTTGTTGTATTTTGAAAACCAAATCATTTTTGTTGGGTTGTATTTTTTTACAATTGGGTTATTTGGCGAAATAAATTTAGAAAAGTCAATCATTTTTATTTAAAAAAAAATTGTTGGTTTCAATTTTTTGGTTTGGAATAATAAAAATTGCAAAAAATACTTTCTATTAAACCTCGATATTGAAAAACATGGGAGAGTTTATAGAAGTGGCGCTTAACGGAAAGGCACTAGATAAATATGTGGATAATGGGAAATGCAAATTGATTTACTACGAAGAAGTTCCATTTTATTTAAAATCCAACAACAATTTTTATTGTCAAAGTTGCAAATGTAAAATAAAACTGGAAGATGATTCAGCTGGGTTTATTATACCATTTAGTAGCCATGAAGATGGCTGTTTGGCAAAAAAGGCTTTAAATAAAATGAAGTTGAGAATTGGAGTTGAAAACAAAATTAGAACGTTAGTCAAAGAGTGTCCATTTCTCAGGCCTTCCCAGTTAAAAAAAATATCTGAAGCTGAACGAAGAGGAGGAAGCTATTTTCTTGAAAGTTAGGAAACAGTTATTAGAAAAAATGAAAATACCAACGAGAATGGACCAATTGATTAAAGAAAAATATCATTTACTTTGTGGGCATATGGGAACTGAGATTGTGATATTTGGAAATAAAGTAGGAATTGAAATTCTATCAACCACTGATACCATCCAAATGGATGGTACTTTTAAATGCCTTCCACACTCCTACAGCCAGCTTTACACACTACATGGCTATGTAGGTAAAAAGGCCGTCCCTTGCCTTTTTTGTTTATTAAAAGGAAAGAAAGAAACCACTTACACAAAACTATTTGAAACAATCCAACAAATAGGGGAATTGAACCATGAAAATATATTTAGAAGAAAAATTAGTTTATTTATCGATTTTGAGTATTCTGTTTTTAATGCTCTTGAAGAAAACAATTTCACTGAAATTAGAACGTATGGATGCTTGTTTCATTTTATTAAGTGTATTATTTCGAAACTGAAAGACTTTAAAATATATAATTTGTATTGCGAACAAAAGAATTTGAAGAACAGTCTTAGAAAAGAAAAAAATATTATTTACCAACATTAGAAGAATTTGTATGATTCACTTGTTGCACCCA
The DNA here is from genome assembly GCA_002914575.1 of Entamoeba moshkovskii. Taxonomy (NCBI): domain Eukaryota; phylum Evosea; order Mastigamoebida; family Endamoebidae; genus Entamoeba; species Entamoeba moshkovskii. Next base: position 9,558 of record NWBR01000889.1, read on the forward strand.
ATGTTTATAAATGAAAAGCTTGTTAATATAATAATTGAGTTGATTAATAAATCTTTGGTGGGATCAGAGAAGACGTACAAAAGATCTTTACATGATTTTAAAATGTATCTTATGAAAACTTGGTTCTCCAGCGACAAATCTAGATTTGACCAACGGAATGTTTTTGGATTATCTTGTAGAACAAAAAACATTGCGGAGTCTTACCATTCCCGTTTGAATCCTGGCCTCCCCCTTAACGTTTCATTGCAGTTTTTCCTATTTAAGATAAAGGAAGAAATGAAGAATATGGAATCTATTTCAAAAAAGAAGAATAAAATAGAAACCAAAAAAAAATGACACAAATTCAAAACCAAAAACTGAGAAATGTCACAAAAGAGTTAATGAAAGAAAGAATAGACCCATTAAGTTTTCTTGATGATTGTTCTCGAATATTATATTTCAGGAATCTTAATGATTATTATGATTTTAATTCTTACTTGAAATCTAAAAAAAGAACAGAGTCTGTTAAACAGAACAAAAAATTATTAGAAAAAAACGAGTACTCAGTCAATGCAATGAATGAAAACGATCGAATTGAAATAAATTATGAAGATTTATTTGTTGATATCGACAACAGGAAATTTGAATTTGAAAAAATGATTGATGAAACTGTGATGAATGAATTGCAATCCGAAATATTTAATGATTGTGAAGCAGAAGAAAAGAAAGAGAGAAGGAAGGAAAAAACAAAAATACTAACAGAAAAGATACCAGAAGATGCCATTATTTATAGTAGAAAAAGTGATTCAGTAGTAAGCTTCGTAACTCCAGAAGAAGTGATATCGAAAAAAATTGAAATTTATAAATCAGACAAAGATAAAAATGAGTTAGGAGAAATTAAATTGATGTTGTCAGAAATTAAAAAGGAATTAAAAAGAAATGCAAAAGTTCCAGAAGAAAACAAACCGGTAATGAAAAAAATAATAATTGATTAATTTTGGTAAAATATTGTTCGAATCAAAAATAACTTTTGTTGTTATGAAAATTCTTTTTCTCTTCCAAATTGTTCTGGGGAAAACTGGTTTGGGAAAAAACGGAAATCGTCTTGATTTATATTTTGAAAAGAAATGGGAAAAAGCCCCAATGTAAACAAAGGAATAACATGAACAAAGTGAAAATATTATCAAAAAAGTGATTTTTAGAATTTGGTTTCTTTTTTCTTCTAACATTGTAAACAAAGAAGTGATTTCCAACAAAATGAAAACAAAAAAGAATGAACTAACTTATTTTCTTGCTTTAAAAAAGTAGAAAACATTTGGGCAAAATACTCATTTAAAAAGAATACTTTGGATCTTTCTACAATTCTTTTGGTCTTTTGTGATTTGGTCTTTTGTACTTTTCCCGATTATAATTAAGTTTTATGTTCAGAAATTTGTAACAATTTTTTTTATACTGTTTTCAATGCTTTTCTTTTAAATCACAACTTTATATTTTTTTTTAATGCCTCTCACTATAAATCAAATATAAAAAGATATAAATCAATTCATGATACCCATCCTTAGTTTTTAAATTTCAATAATTTGAAAAGGGAAAGTTTTTTCCTTTTGTTGATTTTGAAACAATTTCGAATATTTTCCATTCTTTACGCAACTCAATGTTGCCACAAAGGGATATCGTGGATATTCTTCCATATTAAAACAAACATCTGTTGTTATGAGACTTTTTAATTCAGAACTCATATACATCTTATTCAAATTCTCACATTTATTAAAACAATTATATCCCAATGACGTAATATTTGAAGGAATTGTTAACACTTTCATTGAACATTTTTCAAATGTTCTATTATCAATTCTACTACAACATTCTGGAATTATATTTCCATATTTTCTTCGATCCCCTTTTGTATATTCAACTTTCGTAACATCAATTCCTTTGGATTTTAAGATCAAATAATGTTCATAACAAAACCAACCTTTCATTTGATTTCCATTCACCAAATTAATTTCTTTTAATGGACAATGTTCAAACACTCCATAAAATAAGTTTGGTTTTCCACTTACGAAATCAACTTTTGTTAATGACTTACAAATAGCGAATGCTTTCTTTTTAATGATCTCAACACTTGATGGTATTTGTATTTCTTTTAATGACCAACAATTTTCAAAGCAATATTTTTCTATTGTTTCCAATGTTGTAGGTAATTCGATTGTTGAAAGGGAATAACATTTTCTAAAACACATGGCGTCAATTGTTTTTATTCCTTCCAATTTTACTTCTTTTAACGAAGTACAATATGAAAAAGCAGAACTTCGAATTCTTTTGTTCATGAAAATCGATTTAGATAAATGAATATATTCTAATGTTGTATTTCCTTTGAAACTACTCTTTTCGAAATGTTGTATGGAACAATGTTCATCAATTGATTTTATTTTAAATCTTGAACCATTTGAAGTTCCAATTCGAATTAGATTCTTTGGTAATTCTTCAATTTTCAATTTTTTACATCCAACAAAACAATTCCAAGAAATTACGTTAAGATGCCCTATTCCTTTGATTTCTTTGAGTTTAAAACATTCAAAGAAACAATTTTCTGGTATATAATTCAAATAAGTTGAATAAGTAACTGATGTTAGATTTGAGCACCTTTTAAATGCATTTGATGCAATGGATTTCGTATTAACAATACTTACTTCTTTTAATTTTATACATCCCATAAAACATCCATAACGAATGTGTTTTACATTTTCTAAATTAATACTTTCCAAAGATATCATTCCATTAAATGAAAGTTTGTCAAGAACAATGACATTAGAAGAAAGAATAATTTGTTTTATTGAAGTATAACTTTTATTTGTAAATAAACTTGCTGATAACTTTTCACTTAAATCAAATTTAACAAATTCTTGATTAAATAATTCTTTTGTTTTAATAATTTTACAATCGATTTCTGTTGGTATCTTTTCATCATTTGTTAACAAAACATTTCCAGTACATTTAATTCCATTACTTTTCATTATTTGATATAATTCATATTGTAAATCTAAACTGAATTCCTTTGAATTATTAGATATTGTTATTGTTTTTAACAAAGAACACTCTCTAAAACAACTAATATCCATTTCTTCTAAATGGTTAGATAAAGTAATTGATGTTAATAAACTGCATTGTTGAAATGATTTTTCCATTTTTGTAACATTTGATAAATCAATTTCAATTAGAGAACATTTATCAAAACATCCAGATGGAATTGTGTTAATATGTTTTCCAAGGTTGATTTCTCTAATTAATGGATATGTAAAAGTATCAGCCCGCATTCCAACAAAATCTGAACAATCAAGAAACCCAATAACATCGTTATATCCTTCTTCAACATCAGAAATAAATAACAAATCACCATCCTTTTTATCATTAGATTCGGAAAACGAATAGTCAACATACAACCTTTTAAAAATTGGTCTAATGTGATATCTCTTATCATAATATTTGATAGTTTTAATGTCTGAAGGATACCAAACGATGTAATTAAATAAATTTGGTATTACTCCATCGTACTTATTATAAATGTGTTGGGTTTCAATGTTATTAAATAATTTAATTGAGTTACCATCAATCGGGATTGGATTGTAATGAAACATATCAACCAAATCTACAAATTTCTTGTTGGATAACATGATATTTAAAAAGTCATCAGAAGTTTTAAAATATTTAGAAATAATTAATAATGAGTATCGGTCTAAGTAGGTTTTCATTTTTGTGATGATTTTGAGATTGAAAGGTTTGTAGTTGACAAAGAAGAACAAAATCTTTTAAAACATTTTTCAACCAAAAAGTGTTTTCCAATATCAATTCAGTTTGAATAACACAAAAAAAATGTTTTATCAAAGAAAAGAGAAAAAGAAGAAAAAAGAAAAGTTTGGAAGTAATGAAACTCAATAACACTGAAATTGTAAGTAAGAAAATGATTGGGGGACATTCGAGTGAATATTATGAATATGAAGAAGAAGAATATAGTGAAGAAGAAGTAAGTGATAAAAAAGAAGTGATATTATTTGGATTATGGGGACTGTTTTTATTTTTAATAATTCCATCAATAGTGGTATTTTCAATATTTTATCCATCATTGAAATATCCATTAGATGAACTAAGTAATACTATTTCTAATAATGGTACTTTTATTAAAAAATTAAAAATGGCAAGTGAAAGTTTTATTGATGGCTCATATGATTGTAATGAAACTACTTCTATTATTTCATTAAATATTAAAATTCAATTAGATAAAAGTAATATCATTTTGTTAAAAACTCATAAATTCATTACGAATGGAAAAAATGCTCGTTCTTTGGCTGGTAATTTCGATTTAACTACTGATTCGTATACTGACCCTTATAAGGAAGAAAGTTATTTAATTACTGGGTATGAAACAATGAATAGTGGTGGCGTATTTGTAATTGCATCGAATTATACATTCCCAGATAATAACTCAAAGCTTGTTGAAGAATTAATAAAGGTGGATAATCGATATGATATTTTACATTGGAGAAATGGTACGATTTTAAAAACTGATTTAGATCTTTCATGGAATGAAATAATAGACAGCGAAGATACTTTTACAGTTATTGCAAATAAACAAAATCAACCATTTGTTGTATTTGATGGTAACATTTGTTTTACTCTTCATTCACAATTACAAAATAAATTATTTTCGGATTGTAAACCAAGAATATGGATTGAAAATACGTTTTATTCACCAAATATTCAACCTAAAAAAGAATTTATTTTGCTTAGTTTTGATGACTATGACACTATCCTTTCTTCTGACACAAGAGTTTCTGCTAAAAGTTGTTATTTAAGATATCGTTATGGATCTAACGATGCCAATCAAAAAAGTTCTTCAGAAAAGTTTTATACAAAAGGGGGTGCTTTTGATGTGTTAAATTATTAATTTCCAACATTTTTTAATGATTATTCCACGATTTTTCTTTTAGTTTGAATTGGAACTAAAAAATAAAAACTTGTTAAACAAAACAAAATCAAAATTATAAAAAACAAAAAAAGATCTCATAAATAACAAGAGAGGGTGGAAAATGGAAGAAAAGAAACCAAGATACAGAAATCCTGAAAACCAAAGAAATAACAACAACGTGAGAAGGTATGGTGTTTTTGATAAAAAGGAACAAGGAGATGGAGAGAAAAGAGAAAATTTTAAACAGCGATATCGCCCTCAACAAGATAATCAAAAAAGTAAAAGATTCAATCCTCATGAATCTCCCAAAAAAGATTTTTCTCGAGAAGACAGGGACGAAAAGGTTGGAACAGAAAGAGGAAGGGGAAGAAGAAATAATAATTTTAGAGGTGGTAGATTTGGAAAACCTAATAATTATTTAAAAAGAGAAAGAGGTGAGGATTTCGTTCAACCTGATGGTAATGAAGGTGAAGATAGAGAAAGACAAAGTCATAACACCAATAGAAGGGGAAGAAGAAATAACCACTTTAATAGAAAAAAAGAAAAAGAAATGCTTGAAGAAGTTAATAAAGAAATTTGGAAACCAAAAAGAGAAGACGTTTTGGATGTGATAACTGAAGTTAATGAAGCCAAGGCTAACATTGATAAAAATAAGCCAACAGAAGAAATGTGTGGTGCCACTGATTTATTGGAATATTTATATGGAAAGAAGTTTGCTCCATTTGAAGTTGATGAAAATGGAATTCCTGATCCAACCAAAATTGTTAAACCATATAAAAGAAGTACAAGTGCAAACATTGAAAATCCATGCGATTTCAGAACTGAAGGTTCTTTAGTTGAATCAATGATTTTCCTTCTTGACATTATGGACAATCCAAAATACAATGATATTTCTGTCGATGAAAAGTTTATTTATGTTTCTGACAGAATTAGAGCTATTCACACTGATATAATTCATCAATCATATGTTTCAGTAAATATTTTCGATATTGCTCATGCCGCCATTCGTTTTTATGCCTTTTATTCATTCCAAATTAATTGTGATAATTATGATTTCTCAAAAGAACAATTGAAGCAATGGATTTTAACGTTGAAACAATTGTACGCCTCCATTGAACAAATAGCTGATGAAGAAGATATGAAATATATTTTGGAAGAAGAGGAAAACGATGAAAAAGATCGATTTTTGTTATTCACACAATTACAAATTGGAGAAATTGTAAGAAAAGAAAATGTGGAAAATTTAATTGAGTTTGCAAAAATCTCAGACGCACTTCGAAAAATGGAATATAGCAAAATTAAAAATGCTCTTGAAGAAGTATTCCCAGTCTGTTATGATACTTTGGTATTCCACTCATTATTCAGAATGAGACTTATTGAAATGAGACACAAAGTTTTAAGTAGTTGGGCAGGAGTTATGCAATTACCAATTCCAGTTTCATATGTCGTTGATGCCTTAATGTATGACGATGAAAAGGAATGTATTGATGACTTGATTTCGTGTGGAATTGAAGTTAAAGAAGACAACACATTCATGGCCAAGCAATTTGATATCAGGGATTGCAAGAGAATTCCAAGAAATAAAAGCGAAGAAGTACTAAAGAAATTGATTGCAAGCAAAGAAGAAGAATTTGGAGATTTAAGATGGAGTGAAGTATTTTTCCCACCAAGTGGTGATGAGAGTTTTACAGAAGGAGAAGAAGAACAAGAATAAATTGAAATATTTTTGTTGCAAATTAAATCTAAAAGTTTTACTAAGAAGAGGTTGAATTAATTTTTAACTCTTGGCTCAGTTTTCAATGATTTATCATATTTCATCTTTTCATCAGTTAAAATACCATCCTTGAAATAGTAATTCTTGATAAAGCAAATAATTTGAGGGATAGCAACAATGTCATACTTAGCGTCCTTAAATCTAACAACGTTATTGATACAATCATATAACCTCAATTTCTTGTCAATATTGATTTTATCTCCGGCCATATCAGGATTTCCATCATCCAAGAAAGTGTAATCGGTTAAGTATGTTCCAATAAAAGGAAGGCATGGAGTTGTGAAAACGTCTTTAACTTCACTTCTAAAACCAGCGTAATTTCTTTGGAATAATCCACTTAACCTATCAAATTCAGCTTTATTAGGGTCTTGATTAACAACTTCCCAAGTTCTTTTCATTCTGAATACTGCAGCATCCCCAAGTGATCCAGTTAATGAATATAACAAATCATAATTTTTAATTGAATGGGATTTAATAGCCAAATTGATAATTTTTTTAACTAAAGTAATTCTTTCTTCTAAATTTTCAGTATTCAATATTAAGTTGACAAAGAAACTGGAAATAAAATTGAACATTTGTGTTGATGCAATTATATTTGGAGCTTTGTGTCTTAATTTTGCCTTAGCCCATGCTTGACCAAAGAATTCACTTGGCTCTAATTGATAGAAAATTGAAGCTTCCATATAAGTAAATTGAGATACAATAACGTCATCGTCAATATCAATAAATTTAACTGTTGGGATCAATTTATCAAACAAATTCTTTAATTTTTCTGGTTGTGGTAATTGATCTTTACTTTCAGGGTTGTCATCATATCTTAATGGTGGAATAACACAACTCTTTTTAATTAATGGATTAAAACCTTTGGTTTTATGATCCATTTCAATCGCATTCTTCAAAGTTACTATTTTACCTTTAAGTACAGCTGCAACTGCTCCTTCGACAACCTTAAGGTGTTCTTCCATTAATCTTACCAATCCCTTTTTAACATTTACTTCATAACTAACAGCAAATGAATCGATCCAAGTTTTAATAACTGCAGCAACTTTTGAACTAATAGCAGCCTTATATTGGTCCTTGGCAGCCTTATTCTCTGGTTCAAAATCTTCGGGAATATCGAGTCTTTCCATTAATTTGAGGAAAAAGTTTTCTGGTGTTGTAATTGTTGTTAAGAACATACAAATCGCTTTTACAAATATACCTACACGAGAACCAAATGCAGTAAGTTTAAATACAATAGTATTTAAATTCATATTCTTCTCAGTAGCATCTTCCAATGTAACATCAGGGAATTCAGTTCCTTTCAAATTAAGAACTTCAGGGTCTTCATATAATTTCAAAGAGTCATCAGATTCTTGGACCAAAGAAGTCAAACCAATAGATTTAAAGTGTTCATTCATAGATTCAGTAGAAATATGTTTATCTTCAACAATAAAATCATAGACCATTTCACTGTTATGAATAGAATTATACAGTGAGTATAATAAAACACTTTTATTTAAATTATGTTTAGGAGTTTTAATTCCACTTTCTATTTCCAAGACTTTTCTCGAATCATTATATCCCTTGACATGTAAATGTTGTAAGATGATTTGAATCAATTGTTCTTTACCAATTTTTTCTTTAACTCTTTGAATGCCTGGATTTAATTCTTTCACTAAAGCAGAAGATCTTTGAAGAGGATAAACGATTTCTCTGACCTTTTTTAAAACAGGAACGTCTTGATATATTTTTTCTTTCCAACCAGCTTTATCATTATCAAAAGGAGAAGAACTAAATGTAATTGGATCAATAAAAGGATCTTCAGATGGGTCAAGATAAAATTTCTTACTTTGTAAATTACCTAATATATCTTCTACTTTTTTCGCTTCAATTGTTGGATAAATTCCAGCTGTTTTTGTTTGTGTTGAAAAATGCGATGAGCCATCATGTGATCCAGTATAACTTCCTTCTGGTGTTAATATTTTTTCACTTATATTCCCTGATTGTGGTGATTGTGGTGGATGTGGTCCAGATTTTTTATATAATGACGCATTGTATGAAGCTGATCCCAGTCTTTGTGCTGGGGTAGATGGTGATGGAATTGCATCAAGTGTTGGTGTTTTCGAGTGGGAAATTATTAAAGGAGGGACCTCAGTGGATTGAGTTAAACCAGAAGGTTTCAAAGGGGTGGAAGTAGGAGTGGCGGCATTAGTGGTGATAATACTTTGATTTTTGAAAGATCTCCGGCCAATTCTAACACCTTCAGAAATTCCATTTGGTTGGGAGTTTGGCATTGTGGGTGATTGACTCATCTCAATGAATAATGAATTAAAATCTCATAATTCCTTTTTTATTTTTGCTTTATTTTTAGTTTTTCTTTTTAGAGTTTTTCTGAGTTGAAAATTTTTTTATATAACATTTCTTTTTCTTTTTGTTATTCTTTCGTCTGAAAATTTGCACAAAAATGAAGAGATTTCTTGTAAAAAAAACCCTTTTAGTTTCGCAGGAACTGATTGGTATTTTTGTAAAACTTGAAAATATCGTTTAGAACATGACAAAAAACACTTGTTATTACCAAAAAAAAGAAGAATTGAGTAAAATAAAGCAGAAACCAAAAATAAGAAACCAAGTAGAAAAAAAAAGCAAAAATACACAACAAAACAAAAAAAGATAAAAGTTGAAAAAAGGTGCATATGGAAGTAAAGATAAGGAAAAGAGGAGAAGACATACGAAAGAAGAAGAACAGAAAACCCTATCATTTTTTTGTTTAATAACAAAAAGAATTTTCTTCCAAAATCTTTGTTTTTTTCAACAGAAGAGAACGGTTTAATTTAATTAATGTCCAACGGTCCTTTTCACTTTAATGATGGAAGTGAAATTCCAATGAAACCTCTCGAAAGTGATAATTTCGATCAATTTTCGGAACAGTATGAAGGTGATTCTAATAATGAAATACATCATAGTGGTGATTCCATTTCGATGACAGTACTTACTGCTCCTTCCCCACAACCAAATCACTTAAATGAAATAACACTCCAGCCGAATGTTGAAAATAATTCTATTGACGAACACAAAGATAATATAACGAAAGAAGATATTGAAAAATTAAAAGCAAATAAAAAAGAGGGATTTGGATATACAATAGAGGATACAATTGCTAAGAATTTTGAAGATTTGTTATGTGAAGAAAAAGAGTATTATAGAACTCCTGATGGTAATTCTAAAAGAACCAAAAAAACTTGGGGTAAAATCGGTTTGACTTCTGCCCAATTAGGATTTTCTTTGGTTGGTTCTTTAATTGGTTCTGGAATATTATCTCTCGCTCAAACAAGTTATAAAATGGGTATTGTTGGTTATTCAGTCTGGATTTTATTAACAATCATATACTTCTGTTATAGTTGGCATTATTTTAATCGTGCAATTTATTTGACTGGGGCTTCGACTCTTGGAGAATTGCTTTCATTAGTATTTGGTAATTTTTTCGCAATTATTGTGGATATTTGTAATACGTTATTCTTTATTTGTGTTTTAATGTGTGACCAAGTCATTGCAACCCAATATATTTTCGGTATTATTCAAGAAACAACAACAAGAGACCAATGGAATAATACTTTAGATCAATGTTATGGTAAACCTCAAAGAACTGCTGGTATATCATGTGGATGGCATTACATTATATTGTTTTTAGTTGCTTTCTGTTTGAATCTTCCAATGATTATCCCAAAGTCTGTCAAGTTTTTAAGTAAAATATCAACACTAACACTTGTTGCCGCATTTATCACTACAGGAAGTATAATGGGTAAATTAATTTATTCAGCTGTAACTGGTAGTTCATCAAATGGAAGCGACATCAATCATCCTACTTTTGAAGGTAAATGGTGGCCACAAAGTTTCATGGCATTCTTTACCATGGCTCCATTTATTTCAGCAAACTTTCAAGTTCATTCATGTTTACCTCCATTATACGTTGGGACTGAGGGAATGTCAAAGAAAAACAAATTGGCTTCTCTGCAAGGAGGAAGTTATTTTGCAATAGTCACTTGTTCATTATTTTATTTGCTTGTCGCAGTGATTGGTGATGTTAGTTTTGATCAGGTTTCATCAAACATTTTGAATGATTTTGCAAATCCTAATTCAACAAGTATTGATTGGGTAATTTTAATTTGTAGGGCGTTAATGACAGTTGTTGTATGTATTGCGTATCCAATTATTATGTTTCCAACATGTGCAGGTATATTAAGATATGTACCAAAGAAATGGAAATTTATGACCTTGTGGAAAGGAAGATTTTCCATTTTAGTTGTTAGAATATGTATATTATGTTTAACAACTTTATTTGCATCATTTGTAACAAACATTGGAGTTATATTTGCAATTGGAGCAGCCGTCTTTTCAATATTTGTAGTTTATATTGGGCCAATGAGTATTATAATGTTATGGCCACGAATGGAGAAATTAGGAGATCCAAACTTTAGAAAGTTATCTGTTATTGATAATGTTTTGTATAATAAAAAGGTTGATGGAAATCAAATGTTTACTTATAAAGATATCGAAACCGCTTTTGCCGAAAAAGAAGCCAAGAAGAATGAAGGTATTGCTGATGTAGTTGTTACTATTAACACAAATGAATCAGGTCAACAAGAAATTGAATTGCAAGATATTAAAGAACAAAAAGAACAACCAACTCTTCAAAGTCCTTACAAACTTGCAATAACGATGGATGGTGAAACAACTGACGAAGATTTATCATTATTGCAAAGAAATTGGATCAAATTACCAGAAGCACATATTCCATGGTATAGATATTTAATATTTTCAATGGCAATGGGATGTTGTGTTGTTTTATGTATTCTTTCTATTGTTGGAACACTTGTTGAAGAATTTTCTTCATGAAATATATCATTTCTTTAATTACCTTAATTTTTTTGATTGTTTATCGTTTTATCAGTTGTTTAAAAAAGAAAAAGAATTCAATTCTTTTATATGTTTTCAAGAACTTCTGTCGGAATTTCAATTGGTTGAAAAGCTTTTTCAAATACAAAATCAGTCGAAGGTAATTCAAATTCTTCTTCAATTTTCGATAGAATTGAAGTGTCACTTCAACCGTTTAGTTTTATGTTTTTATTCAAAATGATAAGAAACAAACATTTTTTGTTCAATTCTGTGAAGAATTAATAATATTTCTTTGTATGTTAGTATCTGAAGATTTAAACATATTATGTCTTTTGCATTTAAAATAACTGATGCATCCATTGATATTAAAGTACTCATTTCGGCAATTCTATTGAATTGTTGTTCATTTTCTTTTCCAAAACTCTCAACAATCCATTCCTTAAATCGATCATTTTTCATTTTGAGATTAAATCCCATTTGAGTGGAGAATTGTTGATTTCTTTTCATTATTTGTTGGTAAATAAATCGGTCTACTGTTTGGCAATACATTTGAATGAAATAAGAAATTATTTTCTTACTTACACAATAATTGTTCATTGCTCTAACACATCTTGCCATTAAATCAAAGTCATCTACGCCTCTATTTTAATAAGTTATTAAATTATTGGAATTAAAGAAACAACATACATTTCATTTGAGTCATCAAAGAATGAAACCAAGTTTGCAATGTTTTCAAGTGCCATTTGAAGTAATAATTCAATTTCTTCATTTAATAAATGAATCATTGAAGTTTCAAATTTTTCAATCTTCATTTTTGTCTTTTCATTAACAGAATTGAGACACCATTTAATGTGGCTTAAAATTGAACAAGTCGTGGAAATCCAATAAGAAATCGCATTGATTGATCTATTTGATAACTTTACTATTGATTTCATTGCTAAACCTACATTATTAAAGAAATTATTTTCAATGTCAATTCTGAAATTCCTTTCATTCATCTTTTCTTTTAATGCCCTTGCAGTTTCAGTTAATTTACCATCGAATTGGTATTTGGTGGAAATAATCGTTTCAATTATAAAAGTACTTGTGTTAAATGGATCATTTATTGGACTTGTTTTAATTTCATCAATTTCATTTTTAAGTCTTGCTTGTTCTTGAAGTGCGTTTGAAAGTTCCTTCGAAAGACCATCAAATTCTTCTTTAAGTTTACAATATTTCAAATGAAAATCTTCTTCTTCTTTCCTCAAAACATCCCCACTTGAAGAAATTGTTCTTTTTGATACTTTTCTTCTTGGAGAAAGTACTTTTGGAGAATTATTTGATGATTGAGTTAAAGAAGGAACAGTATCTGAATCACTAAAATCAAAATCGTTAGTTGGAGAAGTAAGTCTTGAAGTTCTTAAAATTTCAATACAAGAATGCTCAATAACGAATCCCAAAAGATAATGAGTATTATCGAAAGGAAGAAATTCTTCTTTAATTTCCCCGTCAATATAATTATTTAAATCAAGTTTTAAAGAAGCTAAAACTTTTTCTCCTTTAGATGTGACAATGAATAATTCAATTCGTAATATCTTTTCTTTCTTATATTGATTCGTTTTAGAATCTCTAATAATTGTACTATCAAACCCAAAGACTGTATTATATATTGCTGTATTACTTTCTACAAACACTCTTTTTAAATTCCCACTGTTTTTTGAACTTCCCCTTTTCCATTTAACATAAATTACTTCTTTATTAATATCTTCTAAATGAGTTAAACTTGTTATTTTAATGTCAAAATGTAATTTTTCAATAATCGAACTTCTTCTCATTTGAGAGGGATTACTTTTTCTTCTTGGTCTTGGTTCTTCGTTATCCATCCCTATCAATTTATTTTCAAGTTTTGACTGAAAGAACTTTACTTTTAAATTGTTTTATTTGAGTTGTTTTAGTAACGAATTGAGTCTTTTTTCATAACAAAAAACAAAAAAAAAGTTAAATATAACTATTTTCAATGATGATTTTTTTGGCATTCCATTCTAATTGTTGTGAAGGCGAATAACTAAGATAAAGTGTTTCTACAGAAATTCGATTTGGGTTCTTTACTACTATTTGTCCAGTTATGTTTAATTCTTTTAATTTACTTGGTAATTTTACGGTCTTTTTAGAATTATCACAACACGTTAATGATATAGTTTTTAAATTGGTATATTTACTTAAATCAATTTCATTTCTTATTGTTAACTTAAGGTTATTGATATTTGATGGGAGAACAACCTTTTCAATATACTTGGAATTCGTTTCTAATATCTCTAACTTTTTTAAATTATTAAGCACTTTTTGAATCGCTTTATATTCCGATGTTTTAACTCCAATTGTCATTATCAATTTCTTTAATTCTTTTAAACATGTTAATTCATTTATTTGTGATTTATTACAATCAAAATTGACATTTAATTCAATTAATGATGTTGGAAATTGAAATATATTGCGAGGGCAAATATTAGTAATGCACATTTTTGTACAAGAAGTAAAATTTAGTAAAAGTGTATTATGATTCTTTATATTAAAATGACCAATTGTTAATTCTAATTCTTTGATATTACAATAACTTTTTGAATCTTTTTGAATCATTTCCCAAAACGCAATGTCTTCATTACATATTAACTTTGTTGCACTTCGAGGAATTGTATCTAATTGTTTTATGTTCTTTAATACTTTAATATGTTTTAAACCATTAATTTGAATTGGAAAAAAATTATGAGTTCCATCAATAAATTCAAGCCATTCACATTCTCTCAAATCAACATTTATTTTAGGAATACATTTTGAAAAAGCACACAATTTATATGCATTCATTATATTTAAAGTACTTTCTAAAATAAGTCCATTATTATCAAAATATAATGTTTTTTGTAAATTAACTCCTTCGACACTTCTTGTTGTTTTTAATACATCAACATATCCTTCCATTGTTTCAAAAAATGACCTTTCCATTCCAAAAAATGAGTTATCATAAATTAAGGTTTTATGTCTTATATTTTTGTAAAATTGCAAATGTTCTAGACCATTGACCCACCCCGTCAGAATGATTAATTGTTTTAAATGTAATTCATAATTTTCACCAAGAAAGTGATGAATATTTCCATCACAATATTCAACTTTAACATCTTTAACATTTGGGTAATGCATAATATTATAATGATATAATGAATTACATTTGATATTAATTGATATGATTTTATCGGTAATAGTATCAGGAATTCTTTCTACTGAATTAATCTTTAATTTAATTTGTTTTACTTTTTCAATTATTAATGGTTTTTTAAAAATATCATCACAACTACATTCAATTGTTTCGATATTTGGAAATATATCAAATAAATTTGATGGAGTATTTGTTCTCCAACTATCTTCATTTTCATCTCTTTTTAATGCCCGATAAAATCGAAGAATTTTTGTTGCTTCTTGACATTTATTATTTATTTGTATAAAAAACATAATTCTTTCAGTTGTAGTTAAATAAAGAACGACATTTGCAAGATAAATAGCTTCAAGTTGAACCATATGAAATAAGGAGATTTCAAGTTTCAAGAAGATAAGTTCTATCCCAAAAATTATTAATTTTTTTTTTCTTTAAATTTTTATATTTTGAATTTGTTTTAACTTTGAAATTCATTTGAAATGGTTTGTTTGGAAGAAGTATATTTGGCAAATGTAATATTATATGTTAGATCAATTGAAACAATTGTTAAATTAATACAAGTCAATAAAAAATGTAATGACACAATGAAAATAATAAGATATTACAACCGAAGAAAATTATATGAAGAAGATGGTGATATTTATTTTAATTATGGTATTGTTAAAAATATGTTTGATTTATTTCCAAATATTGAAACTATTGATTTTAGACAAGAAGATGTTGAAAAGAAGTTGGAAATAATTGAAAAAGTAAATCAAATTGAATTACGACAATCATATTTTACTGCAATTGAATTTTCACAAGAAATAAAAAATAAAATTGTAATTTTGGAGTTTAGTTGTTATACTTTGAAATATATCAAATTAAATGAATTTCCAAATGTTAGGAAAGTAAAAGTAAATTATTGTGAAGAAGGATATTTAAAACAATTTTTAGGAGATAATAAATTGAAATTAAAACAATTAATAATTAAAACAGAAGATAAAAAAGAATTGGAAATATTGAAGGAATATAATAAGATCGATAAGATACTTTTGTTTATTAAAAATAAAATTTCAAAAGATAGATTTCTTCAATTAAATCATTTTGCAAATGTTTATTCTCAACGTCAAACTGATGGAATTGATTTAAAAGATAGTTTTGGTCCAGTTGATTACATTTCTGTGTCAAATATGTTTGATATTGAAAGATTATATGACCTTACTTTATTTACCAAATGTTATGTTGAAAGTGGTTGTGATTTGAGAAAATGTGAGTTATTAGAGGAAATTAAAACATCTTTTTATAATACTAATCAAACCCCAATTCAAATAAAAGGATTACAAAAATTAAAAAAATTGGAATATAAAAAAGTGGATTGTATTCCTTCAAGTGTTACTAAACTTTCATTTAATTTATCATTTAATTACAATGAATTATTAGAGGAAGATAAAAATTGTTTTTCCAACATAAAAGAAGTGAACTTTGAAATTGAAAGAAGTGAAAGAATCAGAAATTCAACAATATTTATGAATTTCAATAGTTGTACAAAAATTGCTGTTAAAAACTATAATTCTCCAATTAATCCATTGACAATTCCTGAAATTGTAAAAGAATTTCAAATGGACAATATTTATAATAATGAGCAAATTCATGAAATCAAAAAAATAACAGGATTAAAGAAACTTTCATTTAATTATAATTCTCAAGTTGATAAGAAAGAAATTCAGGAAATGTACAATAAATTAACCGAATTGGAATGGTTGAAAACAAATTGTATTAATGGTTTAAAATTACCTTCAACAGTTACCTATTTATATTTGGATTTAAATCGAAATGATTCTTTCGATTTGCATCATACATTAAATTTAAAAGAAATAAAACTCAATAACTCATATGATGACAACAAACAAATTAAATTACCAAAAAAACTGGATAAACTTATAATATCTGGAAGCGTATTTGTCACAAATTCAAAAGAAATTGAAATAGAAAGAATTATTTTGAACAACACCCCATCTCAATATTGTGAATGGAATTCAAACAACATTTTTATTAGAAAAGAATTTCAAATGAAAAAATAACAATTCTTTTTTTATTTTTTGTTAATCATTTGTCCATCTTTGGTTATATACAACAAAATCTTTTTTTTGTTTTATTTTTTTTTTAAACCAAAAACTTAATTTTGAGAAATTCTTATGAGAAGTCAAGTCGACTCCTATTCAATGTTAATATGTTCAAAATATGTTGAAAGTATCAAAGATATGATTAATATCACATTAGTTAATTCTAAATTCAAAGAGAATATTGATAAATTACATTTTAATCCATTTCTAATTAATCACAATTCAAGAAAGTATTTTAGTCATTTACAAACTCAATGGTTATTTGATAGAAATGATGAATTATTTTCAGATGGTGATATTAGTGGTTATTATGTTTGTTATGACGTAAATTATGGTGATTATTTAGAAATGAAAGACAAATATCAAAATATCAAATTTAGAAGAATTATTTACACTAAGGATGACAGAGAGAAATATGGAGATGAAATACCATTTGTTGTTAATAAATTAGATGATGGAGTTTTTTCTGATATTGTCAATAGTAAAATTAACCTACCAGATTCAATAGTTGAAATTGGTAATAACGGTTGTTTTTATAGTTGTGAATCATTAACATCAATTACAGTATCATCAAGATTAACTAAGATTGGTGATAGTACATTTTGTAGTTGTGATAAATTAAAATCAATAACATTACCAAGTGTTTTAACTTCTTTAAATGAAGGTTTATTTGCGTATTGTAATCAATTAACAACAATAGAATATTCACCATTTGTTGTTAATTTGGATGATGGTTTATTTTATAATTGTGGATTTTCAACAATAACAATACCATCATCAATTACAAGAATTGGAGAAGAGTGTTTTGGTAAATGCAAATTAACATCATTAACAATTCCAAGTAATGTTATTCATGTTGGAAAAAAGGCTTTTAGTTATAATTATGAAGTAAAAGAAGTCGAATTACCAAGTACTATGATGGAATTATCTGATCGTGTGTTTTCTTATTGTCATCAATTATCTAAAATCAAATTACCTTCATCTTTAACTAAAATTGGTGATAAATGTTTTAATAAGTGTATTTGGTTGAAAGAAATTAATATTCCAATGAGTGTTATTGAAATAGGAAATAATGCATTTAAAGATTGTTGCCAATTAAAAATAATAACAGGAAATGTTGATGTTTGCAAGAAATATAAAGAGTGTTTTCGAAACACTTTAATTTTTTTTGTCAACTAAACGAAGAATAGAACTTCTATTAGAAGTAATTAATTTATTATTAAAATAATTTAAAGAACTTTTTGAAAAAGTATCATCAAAAAAAAATTATTTCGTAATCAGTAGAATGGAAATACTAAAACTTAGAGCACAACAAAGCATACATTTAGATTTACTTTATGAATATAACATTATATTCGATTCAGATGTTGATAATTGGAAACAAGGATCTTCTGTTTTTGATCAAAAAATGCGGAATAAAAGTAATTTGACTTTTCTAATTGAAGATGAAGATGGAAATTTATTTGGTGGTTGTGTTAACGAGAAAATAATTTTGGATTGTGATAAGGAACAACTTCAAGACAACCATACAATTAATGTTTTTTCAAAATTAAAATTTTTATTTCATGTAACAAATGCGAAATTGGCCGAAAAAAAATTGTTTTTTGAAAGTATGAATGTCAATACATCTAGATGTACTGACGATAAAAACATTTTAATTATGAATAATTCACAAGAACAATTATTTACTTTTCGTAAGACAATATGTTGTCCGATGGGATTTGCATGGTTGTGCGAGCTGACTGTTTATAAGGAAAATGTTAAAGAAAAGTCTTCTTTTTATGATCTCGAAACCATTGAATATGAACATCAAATTAAAGACGATAATACAGTACAATTCAAACCAAAAAGAATTATTTTTTATGAATGATTCACTTGGAGACTATTCACAAAAGAACATTTTTTTTATTGAGTTTTTAATTGAATTTCTTATTATTTTAGAAGTGTTGATCAAAATTCACTGATTTTGTTTCATATCAGTGCATTAAATCTGAATTCTTAAACAAATATTTGTTATCCAAGTTGGAATTAAAATAAAATTAAAATTACAAACTCAGCTATTCCAAACAACTTTGTTGTTTGGTCCTTTTTATTCAAACAAACCAAAAGTCTTTGAATAATTTTTTTGTTATTTCAAAAAACTCACAATTCTGTTTTTTTTAAAAAAAACTTATTAACCAAAAAAGTGAAATTGAACTGTGAAATGAACAACAACAAAAAGAATCAATTGGATCGATATTCAATGATGATTGTTTCTAAATATTTTAAAAGTATTTGGGACTTTATTAAACTAATTCAAATATGTAAGAAATTCAAAGAAATACCATCAATGTTTCATTATAATCCTGTTAAATTAATGATGAAATTCAAATTATTTCCGAACATTGAAACATATCATATTTATGCTAAAAACGAAAAGAAAATGGAAGGATTTGATAATTATGTTTATTGGAATTACGTGAATTATGTAACTTGTTTAAATAAAAAAGAAAATGAACAATTTAAAAATGTTTGTTTTACAACAAAAGACTGGAAGAAATACAAATCATTTAAAGGTGCTAATATTCTTTGTGAAAATTCCCTTTCCCGATGTAATTTTGTTGAAATAGATTTAACAGGAATTACTAAACTTGAAAGGAGTTGTTTTAATGGGAATCAATTTTTAAAATTTATTAAATTAGATAATAGAATATCAACTATTCCTGATGACTGTTTTTCAGGATGTACTTCACTTAAAGAATTGGATTTAAGATATATTAAAATATTTGGAAATTATTGTTTCAGTGAATGCTATTCATTAACAGCATTGACATTACCTGAAATGGTGTACGGAATGGGAAAGAATTGTTTTAATGGATTAAATGAATTGAAAAAGACAGAAACAAAAGGAATGAAAGTAATAAAATCAGATATGAGTTATTCACTTTATCAATCACTCAAAACAAATGGAATTGATGTGAAAGGTGGTATTTCATATAATAGTTATGACAGAATTAAATATGGAAATGAAATACCAAAAGAAGTATCAATTATAAAAAAAAATTGTTTTGATGGTGTAAGGACATTAGGAGATGTTACACTTTCAACGCTCATCACTTGTTTGGAGTTTAATTGTTATAATAACTGTTCAATTAAATCAATTGATTTATCAAATGTCATTGAAAATAATTGTAATTTTGAAGGATGTAATGAATTAACATCAATTACTTTGAACAAAAAAATTGTTCAATCATCACAAAATGCTAATAATCCACTTTACAATAAATTACCATCATTAAAGAATATTGAATTAATTGATGTAAATCATATTCCAATAGTTTCAAATCATTTAAGAAAACTAATGAATGAAAAAGGATATCAATATGACAAATGTATTTACACAATACATGATCGTATTGAAACAAATTCAATTATTCCAGATGAAGTTAATATTATTGATGAGAAAGTATTTTATTATGACAACAATTTAAAAACAATCACAATACCTTCAAATGTCACTCAAATACTTTTAGACAATTTTTATTCAATGAATAATCTTGAAAGAATTGAAATCCAGTCGACAAATATTCAATGTGATTATTTTTGCTTTTATTCTCTTTCAAAAATCAAAGAATTAGATTTAAGAGGAATTACTTCATTTGGAAATAATTGTTTTTCTAATTGTTATTCCCTTACTAAACTAATTATTCAAAATATCCCATTAGAGAATAGATTAATGGGTTGTGATTCATTGCAAGAAATCGAAATTATTGGAATTGAAAACAATGAATATGAACATCCCATCAATTATAAACATGCACATCTTCTTGAAAACAAAGGAATTCATTGTAAAACAAAAGTATTTTACGAATATCAATTAAATTATTATGAAGAAACTTATTGTATTCCAAATGGTGTTAATGAAATCTCTTCATACTCATTTCATTTTTGCCAATTAAAAGGAATTACAATTCCATCTTCTGTTACTTTGATAAAATCACATTCATTTTATTGTTGTTACTATTTAACTCATTTAATAATTGAAGGTAATCCAAAAATTGAAAAGAACACATTTATAATTTGCAATTCACTTCTTCAAAATCAACCTGAACTTAATCAATATTCTTAATTGATTCTTCATTTTTATTTAAACAAAGACACCATTGTTATAAAAACAAAAAACAAAGACACTGTTACAATAAATTGAATTATAAAAACTTATTGATGGTATTTACACTTTTTCAATAAAACTAAACCATTTGAATAACTGTTATTTTAATTGGCATACGATTTACTCCTACACAAAACACATTTTCAATTCCTTTGTAATAAAAAGACCTTTGATTGAAAGGCAAATCATCTTTATATTTTTCTTTATAAACAATTATATCCCACCCATATCCAAATAAAAACAAATAATGACTTGTAATTTCCCCTAAGAAAAATGAATATTTTGGTTCTTTAACATCGTATTTCATCATTTTCTGTAATTTTCCATTTGATTTTAATGAAAATACAAATGATTTTGCATCATAAATCCAATCATTACTTTTTTCAATCTTTGCATTGATGTATCCCCCAAATAAATTCTCATCAATGTCTTCAATTAAAAATATCAAATTACTTTTATTTATTATTTTATGGCAAAATTCAGATGTGTATTGATTCCAATTATCAACATCTGAATCAAATATGATATTTCCAACTTTCATCTTAGTCCATTTTTCAATTTGTTGTATTTCAACCAAATTTGTTGTTTGTTGTTTTGAGTTTGTTGTTCCCATTTTTGTTTTTAAAAAGTTTGAAAAAATTAAAAATTTTTTTAAAATTAAAGAAACTTAAAAATCATAGTTTTTCAACAATAACTATTTCATTGTGTTGTATTGTCATCATTGTAACTCATGGCATTTAAATAACTACCTTTACAATATTCCATTTCAATCATTCCATCACAATAATCGATTAAAACTCTAACAGCTTCATCAATTCTTTTGTTGGTGTGAATACTTTTAATAATTTCATTTTCTAAACCCTTATATCCAATTATTAATTTTTCATAACCACCTTCAAAACATTTTTCAATATATTTATGATATTCCATTCCCATACTTTGTTCTAAATGGGCCATATCAAACTTATTTTCAACTTCATTACTATTCCAAGATAGTGATCGTATTTTGGTTAAAGTAATTGCTCCCTTTCCATTTCTTATTTCAGTGGCTTCTTTAGTTTGTTTCTTAACAAATTGGTATTTGTTTTTTTCTAACAACTGAATCATCGTTTCAATGACATAAATTTGGCGATATCTCACTTTTCTATCTTCAGTAGATATTTCAATCTTTTCAGAGTCATAACATAATTCTCCATTCGCGCCATAGATCCTTTCAATTGGAAAATAAGATAAAGAATTGGCGGCCTTTCTTTTTGGAGAACAAAGAACAAATGTAAATCCAAAATTATTCATAAGCATTTGCATCATTACCATTTGTCTAAGAATAATTGAATTTGTTTGTTTTTTTTTTCTTTTCAGCACTACTAAGAACAGAAAGAGTTGTGGTATTTGATGTTGACATTTGTGAAATGAATTAAATTATAACTCATTTTTTAAAAATAGGCTTGAATGACGCTTATGGCTGAGGTATATGCTATTTTTAATACTTTTATAAAAAGAGAAGAGTTTAAGGAAACTGTAAAATAAACAGAAACTAAAAAAGAATTGTGTTATTAAAGAAAATGTTATATGCCCCATTGCACTAAAGGCAGCACAATCGCTTCTTGGCAAAGGAGTATTTAAGTGGCAATTTTAACAAACGAATTTGAAAATTCAATTAAAAACAAAAAAATTAAACGACACAACACATTTTCTCATTTTCTTCAACATTTTGTTTAAAATATTTTCTTTTAATATTGGAAGATTTTTTTAGTTTTGAACATTCATAAAAACAAGCACCTCCGATTATTACATTTTGTTGGAGTGGAATTGTTTCTAAGGATGAGCAAAAATAAAAACATTCTTTTCCTAAATGTTGAACTGAAGAAGGAAGATAAATTGTTTTGAGTGACTGACAATCTTTAAAACAATAATCTCCTAAATGCTTTATATAATTATGAGCGTAAACACTTTCAAGGGAAGCACAATTCCTAAAACAGTTGTCGTGACATGAAACAAGAGAAGAAGAAAGATTGATAGATCTAAGTGAAGAACAACCAAAGAAACATGATCGTTTAAATACTTGAATTGAGTCAGGGATATGAATTGTTTCCAAAGATACACATAAACAAAAACAATCTTCACTCAATGAAGAAAGAGATTCTGGTAATTCAATTGTTGTTAAAGAAGAACAACCTGAAAAACATTCTTTTCCAATTTCACAATAAATTGGTAAAAAATTAACTCTTTGAATAGATGAACAATACTTAAAACAAGCATCACCAACAATTGAAACAGAGTGAGGAATTGTAACTGATCTTAAATTAATACAATTCAGAAAACAATTGTTTCCAATTTGCGTGACTGAACTTGGAATTTGGACTGATTTAAGATATAAACAATCTTTAAAACAATTTGAATCTAATATCCTGACCCCATTTGGTATTTCGTCTCCAAATAACTTTCTGTCTTCTTTAGTATAACAGATTGATTTGAACACTTTTTTGTAATCTTCCTTTTCTTTCAAGTAGTTTTGATAATTCACCTTCTTCCAAATGACATATTTAAAAATGGAGTCTTCTTCAATAAACCCATCATCTTCATTATATAAATGTAAAGTTTCTAAACTTTCAAAAAACTTTACTGTTTTTGAATTAAGGCTGATGGGATTAAAATGAAACCTTTCCATATTCCCATTAAACCGTTTAACACCCAGTTCCAAGTTAATAAAGTCGTCAATCCTTTCAAAGTATTTTGAACTAATCATAATTTCATAATGACCAAGCTTTTTCATTGAGTAGCGAAATGATTCATTTCTAGTTTTCTTCGAAAACAAGTGGATGTACACAATTCTTTTTTTACGAAAAACCATGATCTATTTGTTCTTCAATACTTCTAATTTTCGAAAGAGGGATTTATTCGGAAGAAAGTTCTTGCAAAATAAAAATCAAAACTTATGTGAACAATTTTTTATATAATAAACTAAAACTACAATCCTTTTATAACACCGTGTTTTTGTGTTAAATTACGAATAATGACCAGATCTTAGCTATTCGTTTAAAGTTCTACGCGAATTGTTGACTTTGATTTGATGTCAAAATTCCTGTTTTGACCAACAAAAAACTGGCAATAACGAATTTATTTTTTTTGGAAAACAAAACCAAATTCTCGCATTCGTTCTAGTTGTGTTATATATAACATTTCAACGGCGTCTGAAATCTTCCTCACACTTATTTTCACATCAATTTTTAGGTTTGAATTTGTAGATGAATGAAACAAAACTTGAAAAAAATCTTTTCATCCAAGCAAGAAAATGCAATCCGATGTCGTTTCACCAACAATTATATCTGAACTCATTTTAGAGGTTGCAGCACTTAAAGAACTTTTTCCAAATAATTTAAATGGTATTGTTAACGAAATTAACCAATTCGCCTCTGAAGTTAATAATTGTCAACCCCCTATTATCCCCAACTCTACTTCTATTGGCAGCATTTTATACAGGTATTGTATTGGAATCGGTACTTTAATTACTTTGTCTCAAAATTATCTGAATTCAAATTTAAAAAATC
>NWBR01000889.1:36544-49534 GCA_002914575.1 Entamoeba moshkovskii
AAATGAAAATGTTGATGAAATTGAAATAATGGTCTCAGCAAACAGTACTATCACCAAGGATTTAATGGTTAATTATTTCAATTTAGTGGAAGGAAAGGACAAGGACATTCAATTATTTGACAAAAGTTGTCAACACGGGGAAATTGAGAGCTGGATTAGAATTTCCCAGATGGGAGGAAAAGAAAGTGGGTGGAGAAAAGAAATAAGAGGAGACTTGAATGAAGATGAATTGGACGTTGAAACTAAAAAAGTTGTTTCAAAAATAAAAGAAGAAGGTGTTGGACGATTAATAACCTACGGAAAGAATGTTGGAAGCGTTCCGCCATATTACTGTGAAATAAGTTGTGAAGTTTCAGGACAACCCCAACTAAAACAAAAGAAAATTAGTCTATTGGCAAGGTATTTTGGATTTCGAGAACTCCTATCGCATCTGAGCATCATTGGGTCATTGTCAATTTTTAACAGGGTTATTGTCACACTCGTTTCATCTTCTTCTGGTGTGTTTGAAATGCGAGTTATTATTGAAAAGATTGACCCTTCAGTTGTTTTTAACTCGATTAACGAAGGCTCATTGTTCAAACAAGAAATCTTTCGAAACTGTTCCACAAAGATAGCTTAGCTACAACTCAAAGAAATGAAAAAAGATTTCTGTTTTGGTGTTTATCATAGTGGGTTTCAAAGTTGTATTGTTTATGACTGTGGGTTTGATCGAAGATAATCGGAGAAAACGCAACAAAACGGTGTGATTTAATTCACTCATTTATATAACTCTGCTGAACAAGTTGCCATTTCTTCGCCAATTTTATCAATAGATGCTTTTAATTGTTGGATTTGTAATTCTTTGGTATTAATATTAGTCTTTGCTTGGGCAATTTCCTTTTCTAATTTTTCTGTGTTTATTTTCTTTTTTCTCAAATCAATCATCAATTCTTCGGCACTTTCGACAACACTGTTCAATTGTTGTTTCATTTTAATTATTTCTTCCTTCTTTTTATCTTCATCTGAATGCACTTCTCCTTCTTTGACTATTTTCTTTATTTCTTCCTCGGTCAATCCTCCATTACTCTTGACTTGAATTCCAGTTTTCTTTCCAGTTCCCTTATCCATTGCCGACACCTTCACAATTCCGTTTGCGTCAATATCAAAGGTAACTTCGATTTTAGCAACTCCCTTTTTGGCAGGAGGAATGCCAATCAATTTGAATTCACCCAATTTCTTATTACTTTCCGCAACCCTTCTCTCTCCTTGATAGACTTTAATATCAACTTCCTTTTGATAGTCAGTTGCTGTTGTAAATTCTTTTGTGATGGACGTTGGGATTGTTGTGTTTCTATTGATCAATGGAGTCATAACTCCGCCATAAGTTTCAATTCCAAGAGTCAAAGGAGTAACATCAACCAAGACAATATCCTTTTTCTTTCCTTCCAAAACAGCAGCTTGCATGGCTGCCCCAACAGCAACAGCCTCGTCTGGATTCACACTTGTGCTTGGTACTTTTCCAAATATTTCTTTGACCATATTTTGGATTAATGGCATTCTTGTCATTCCGCCAACCAAAACAACATCGCTAACATCTTTTGCTTTGATCCCTGCGTCTTTCATGCATTGGATACAAGGTCTTTCAGTTCTCGAAGCAATTCCCTTTGTTACTGCCTCAACCATTTTCCTTGTCAAGGCAAATTCCAATGAATCTTGACCGTCAATGAATGGCAAAGAAATCACACTTTCCTGACTTGAAGATAACTCACATTTTGCTTTTTCTGCTGCTTCCCTGATTCTTGTCATTCCCTTACTGTTTTCTGCAATATTTCTTTTGAATCTCCTTTTGAATTCATCGACAATAAATTTGGTTATTGCAGCATCAAAATCCTCGCCTCCCAACGCAGTGTCTCCATTGGTTGCTTTCACTTGGAAGATTCCTTTGTTAATTTCAAGAATCGAAATGTCAAATGTACCACCTCCAAGGTCATAAACAGCAACATTCTTTCCTTCGTTTTTCTTAGTTGCATCCAATCCATATGCCAAAGCAGCGGCAGTTGGTTCATTAATAATTCTCTTGACATTCAATCCAGCAATAACCCCGGCATCTTTTGTTGCTTGTCTTTGGGCGTCATTGAAATAAGCAGGGCACGTAATAACTGCTTCATTGACAACTTTACCGAGTTTTGCTTCTGCGTCTTTTTTCAATTTCGCCAAAATAAAAGAGGATATTTGAGATGGAGAATAGGATTTCCCATTTACTTTTACCCAAGCATCGCCATTTGGGCCAGGAACAACTTCATATGAACGTGGTTGTTTTGGAATTGAATTGTATTGACATCCAATAAGTCTTTTCACAGCACTTACCGTTGTTGTGGGATGCAAGGATTGCATTCTTTTGGCGGCTTCTCCAACCAGTATTCCTGATGGGGTGAAAGAAACAAATGATGGGGTTGTTCGTTTCCCTTCTGCGTTTTCCAATATTCTTGGGGTTTTTCCATCCAATATGCACACACATGAGTTTGTTGTTCCCAAGTCAATACCAATACATGTGTTGCGCAAAGGTGAAGAAGATAACATAATGGTTTTATTGAGATCCTTTGGAGAAAAAGGAATGTTTTTGGAAAGAAAAGACATTTTTCAAAAGGTACATTTTGTTGAACTTTAAAAAACACAAAAACTTGAAATCAACAAATCACAGTGTTGGATTGAAATTAAGATTGTGGGGTGATTGAATCTGGAAACTTAAAACGATGTGTCAGAAATAAAGGAAAATGGATAAAGAAGTACCACATGAAATTATTGAACTGTTGGACGTTGTGAAATTACAAAATGAGAAGATATTTGAAATGCAAGAACAACAAATTAAATGGAACAAACAACATGCCATTAATCTCAAATACATTTTGGAGAAATTGAATGAAATGTATGAAACAATAAAGGAATTTAAAGAAAGTAAGAAAAGAATGAATCAGGGTGGGTTAAATAATCCTCTTACCAACAAAATAAGAAGCGAAAATGAAATACAAAGCAATAATTCCAATCAATTAAATAAAAGGAACCAGAGGATTATTATCAACAGCTCAAACGCCCTGAGTAATTCATCTAAAAGTAATAAACCCAAAGAAAGTATGACCAATCCAGTTCAAACACTTGTTTCATTAAAAAAAACATTGGCAAAAGGGAGTAATGAAACAAACAAATACAACAAACCAGCCAAAAGAAATGAAGAAATTGAAATTCCATCCCAAAAGAGATCGAGAATGAATCATGTCATTTCAACAAGTGTTGGGGATATGAAGAAATTGGAAGAAGTGTTGTTAGGTATTGACAGCGAAGAGGCTTTTGATCAAATCACCGAAGAAAATATTAAAATAATGATTCCATGTCTAGTAAACATATTTATTATCGGAGACGACCAACAGAAACAATTTGTGGCGCTTCAGTTCATTTGGGAAATCACGAGAAAACACGAAGCAATATTCCAAGGAACAGAAGGGTATTTATTGGCAACGAAATTACTTCATGGTCTCCAGTTGTTTGGAGAAACACCGGCATCAAAATCAGATGAATGTCCGTTGAGTGATGGGGAAATGAAATGGCTGTTGGAGTTTTTAATGAATTATTGCAATTGACTTATTTTGAAATGATTTTATTATATTTAAATTAATAACTAAACCAAATAAAAACTAAAATAAGTTTAATAAAAAAGAACTGTTTAATTCAAAGGTGATGGCCGAAAGTGGAAATGATGATAACAAACAAATTCAATTAGAAGAACCCAAAGAAGAATCAAAAGAAATGATCGAAGAAAAAACTGAAATAAAAGTAGTTGACAAAGAAGAAACAAAGCAAATGGAAGAAATAAAAGAAGGAAATAAGGAAGAACCCAAAGAAGAAAATTCAAAGCAAATGGAAGAAATACCAAAGATCGAAAACAAAGAAATCGAAGAAGAGACAAAAGAAGAAGCACCAAGGGTTGATGACAAACAAGAGATCAAAGAAGATAATAAACAAATGGAAGAAGAAAAAGAAGAAACAAAAGAAGAAACACAAAGGGTTGATGACAAACAAGAGATCAAGGAAGAAATTAAACCAATGGAAGAAGTCAAAGAAGAGACAAAAGAAGAAACATCAAAGGTTGATAATAAAGAAGAGATCAAAGATGAAATTAAACTAATGGAAGAAGAAAAAGAAGAAATTCAAAAAGAAAACGAAGAAATGCAAGAAGAGATTGAAAAAGAAGAAAAAGAAATGAAAGAAAAAACAAACGAAACAAGAAATGTAGAAAGGAAAGAAACGATATTTGAAATGTTAGAGTCATTTCCACCAAAAGAAACACTTGAAGAAGTATTAATCAAATTAACTAATGTTCAAATTGATGATGAATGGATTAAGAATTATGACAATCAATTATTAAGACAAAAGGCAATTGGATTATTTTATGAAAGATATCCCGAGGCTGTTTCTGAAGTCATGTTTCCTTTTGAACAAATTTCTTGCAAAACAGAAAATAGACCTGATGAAATTCAATTGGAAATATTAAAGAAATTACTATTACAAACATTTGTTATCAGAAGCAATGACAGCATCACTAAATTGGAGGATTTTAATACCATCACGAATAAAGATAAGAAAGAAATCAAACAACCTGAACAAAACAATGTTACAAAAGATTCTAAAGATATTAGTGATGTTAAAAAGGATGTTAAAAAAGATGTTAAAAAGGATGATGACAGAAGAGAGTTTAGATCCAACAACGATTTTCCAAGACAAAGAAGAACTGATGATCGATATCGCAGCAGAGATGATCGTGATTCCGAACATAAGCCTTATAGAAGGGATTATCCAAGACGAAACAGTAGGTCACGAAGCAGTTCAAGGAATAGGGAGTATAAAAGACATTATTAGCTTGTGGATTTTATTGAATGGTAAAACAAAAGTAATAACACATTTTTGTTCATTTATTTTTTGTTATTGCATTTTTTTACAAAAACTAAAAAAATAAAAGTTTCAATCTTTGAACGGAAATCAAACATGTCGCAGAAGAAGATTGAAGTGTTTGATGATAACTATAAATTAGAAATTCAAAGTTTGATTTGTGCCAAAGCAATAATAAAAGAACTAACGAAGAATAGTAATCCGAGCGAAGTTAACGAAGAATGAAGGGGGTGAATGTGATCCATATGGAGTTTGTAAAGTTGGGAAAATTAAGTATCGGACAGAAACATTAAAGAAGACAAATGAACCACAATGGAAAAGTGAACCATTAATTGTCGACATTGATAAGAATATGAAAGAAATTATCGTTAGTGTTAATAAACATGGGTATTTGGGAAATAAAATCGAAATTGGATCAGCTCGTATATTATTGTCAAGGTTGGGAAATGATGTTTCAACAATTCAATGGTATGACTTAATTCAAAATAATGATAAAGTTGGAAGTGTTCAATGTAAATTTAAAAGACAAAAGATTAATCAATCAAGCGAAGTCATTCAACCAAATGAAAAAGGATGGACTGACTTATTGTCTCAAATCCATTTGATAATTCAACCAAATCCAATTAAAACGAATCCCGCATTTCAATATTACATGGGGAGTTTGGACAAAAGAACGACCACGTTAGAGAAAAAGAATGCAATTATTGGCCCGATTACTGGGTTTATCAAAATTCAAATTGAAAATGTAATTAACAACTGTAATGTTGGTCAAAAAGGTGTTATTTCTAACAAAATTCCTCCTTCATTAAATTGTTATGATGACATTTGGTCTTTACTATTTCCTAACGGAATGGTTATTTCCAAATATTCAAGAAAACCTTATTTTCTTCCATTATTTACTTCTAATTCACTTAAACAATACACATATTTTGTATTTCTCATTTCAGATACTCAAATCCTTATTGACGATGAAATTATTTATTCTCCAATTGCCATTGGTTTCATGTCATTTCATCCGTTGTATGAAATTATGAGAAGAATGTTACTTTCTCTATATGAGTTATGTCCTTCTTTACCAAATCAAACAATTGATTTATTTGATGGAAGAGATGATTTGACGAAAACTTCTTCAAAAATTACACCAAACGCAACACCTTCTTTAAACACTAGTTTTAATCCTTCATTAAATAGAACTACTAGCAATCCAAATATTAATAAGTATCAACCAATTATAAAAGGGATTTATGAAATGATGTGCATTGAATATCTGGCAAATGGAGGATATTCAAAATATAAATTCAATGATCTAAATATTGAAATACGTTTGCCATTAAAACATTCATTACCATTATTCAATACAACGATATATCCATTATTCTCAATATTTAATACCTCTGGAATGACAACATTATTTCTGTTGTTGATGACTAATTTAAAAATCGTTATATTCTCATCTCATCTTCCTTTATTAACTGCTTCTATTGATAATTTAATTTCTCTTCTGTATCCCTTTCCTCCAACTCAAAAGGTATTTGCCATTCTCCCTTATAAAAATTTAAATGTGTTGTCTGGAAGTGATACTTTTATTGCTGGTGTTCCAAGCGAATATCGTGAAATGGCCAAAAAACAATTGGGAAATGAAGAATATATCAATGTTGATTTAGATGACGGTATAATTGAAATGAATGTTCAAAAGGAATTATTAGAATTCCCAGTTGATTTGACTGTTGAATTACAAAAGGATTTGAATGAAAGTTTTAAAGAGAAGTATTTAACAATGGATCAATTGGGAAATGAGCCATATGATGACAAATATTTTCTCACTTCAACTACATCATTTAATTTGAAGGTAAGACTTGCTTATTTCAAATTTTTAACTAAACTGTTGGAGGGTTATGATGAATTCATTAATTATGTCTGGATTTCGGATCATGAAGTATTTGATTTTGATGTCTATTCATTCTTTTTAACAAAATCATTTGATTGTGAACCATTAATTAAACATTTTTGTGAATCTGGAACGTTTTTAGAATACATCAAAGAACAAGGATTTGATAATGTATTCAGAGAATGGATTTCAAATAGAATCTTCAATTGCCCAATCGATACTTTATTCAATTTCTACATTAAAAACAAGAGAATTGTTAATATTACTCCTTCAAACCAAAATACCATTAAAGACTTGCGAGATATTAATGATTTTAATATTGTGTGGAGTGATATTAAGAAATTGAAGCAAGAGGAAAGCAGTATTCGACTCACAAAACAAATGCAAAAAGATAAATCGTATTCAAATGAACTTGATAAGTTCAAAGTCGAAAGAGATAAACCAAAAGAAAAACATATTTGGAATGCCATCTTTGGTCGATTTGCTGACGATATCCAAAGAACTGCTCCTCCTGATATGGAAAAGGTTTATCAATGTGCAAGTAGCCAAGCTGGAAGACATTTATTGTTAAAAATATTGAGTACAGAAGCAGACAAAATAAAATCAAAAGGTCTCATTCAGCAAGAGTCTTATGATGTTTTGTTACAACTCATTAAAACACTTGTTTCATATTGCAAAAGTGACAAAGATATTGAAACTCCATTGGGAATAATTGAAGTTGCAACGAAGTATTGTTGTAAAATTGATGCTGTTACATATAAATTTTTGATTGATGACATCGGAATGGCTGACATTTGGAATAATAAAAATGTATGGTACAGAGCATTCAATCAAGCAATGGTTCAATCGAAAAAAGAAATATTTGGAGAATTATATTCATTACAACTTCCATCAGTATGGAAGAATATGCCAGTTGAACAACAAAATAAGTTCAGAGAAAAGGAAGAAAATGGCTTGGTAACAACTCTTCATATGATTGCAAAGAACATGAAAATTATTGGAGTTACCAATAAAACAATTTATGAAGTTTTGGAATATTGTGAAAACACGGTGAGTGCATCTTCTGAAACAAAACAAATCATCTCGAATGTTGTTAAGGTTATTTTAGAAAATGATTCTTCAATAATTCATTAAATATAATTTAAATTTAATCTGTTTTATCTTTGACTTTTGATTCACTTGGTTGTGAAACCTTCTCACCTTCTGTCTGTTGGCCTTTCTGTCTTGCTATGATTGTATTCAGATCTCTTAGAATTTCATTAACACTTCTTTCAGTCATCATGGAATGAACATTGACTGACCGAACTACTCCTTCTGGATCAATAATGACTGTGGCTCTGTTTGAAAACCCAGTGACAGATAATAGTCCATAATCAAGTGAGATTTGATGATTTAAATCGGAAACTAATGGGAATTTTAATTGGCCAATTCCTTTTATTTCAGCTGGTGATTCACACCAAGACTTATGAACTTCAACTGAATCAACTGAAATACCAACAACCTCTGAATTCAAGTTTTGGAACTTTTCATATTCATTGTTTATTGCCTTCATTTCTCTTGGACATACCTTCGAAAAGTCATGGCAATAAAAAGCAAGAATGATGTATCTTCCTCTTGTTGTTGATAAATCAAAATCTTGGATTTCATTCATGTAATAGCATTTGGCACGGATATTGGGTGCTTGTGAACCAACTGTGATGGTTGGAGTTGTTCCAGTAACGGAATGATAAATACCTTTTATTTTTTTCATGAAAGATGATTCTTCTTTAGTTTTTTTAGATTCGTCACATTGGCATTGTTGTGTTGCTGGTTTGGATTCCATTTTGATTTCTTGCGGGTTTTGTAGTTGTTTAAATATTTGATTCTTTTCATCTCGTCAAATTCAATTGAATCTTGTTTTCATGCCCAATGTTTACTCGGAAGAAACATTTGGTTTCTTTTATCTTTTCTTTTCATCATGATTCATTAATTTTTCTTTTTATCAAGAAAAGATATTTGTATCTTTGGATTGATATTTAAGAAACAAAGAATAAATAAATAATTTGAGATGAAACCATGGAATAAACAATTTGATAGAATTGTTAAATTGCACCCACATATGCCAAATGATTTGCATGATGCCGTTAGTAATTTCGAAAGAAACATGACAAATTGCCCAATTTGTTATTTGGTTGTTCTTCTTTATTCCATTTTTGTTGGTTGTCTTGTCTATCCACAAATGTCTTATTGCGTCTTATTCCCATCACTTCTTCCTTTGGCAGTGTTTTTACGAACTTTCACAATCCAACACATGAAGGATCATCCAATATTCTACTTCTGTATTTACTTTGGAACATCTTTCGCTGTTGCACATCAAATAGGAC
The DNA here is from genome assembly GCA_002914575.1 of Entamoeba moshkovskii. NCBI lineage: Eukaryota > Evosea > Mastigamoebida > Endamoebidae > Entamoeba > Entamoeba moshkovskii. The sequence continues at coordinate 45,716 of NWBR01000889.1, forward strand.
TTCTCAAACAATTTAGTATTTGCTTTTGTGTTGGATGCGCTGCATCTTTAATTCATTCAATGGTATTTACAAAACAAGGAATTCAGAAAATCATCGAAGAGAAAAAAGAAGTCATAAAGGAACAAGTTTTCAATGAGAAAAGACTTCCAAAAATAAAGAAAATATATGATAATCCAAGGCATCGAGATTTGCCAATGTGGGATATGAACAGAATCTTTTAACTTATTTAACCTTTTGTTTTTTTTAGTTTCGTTCTAAAAAAATGAAGAAAAACTTAAAAAATGAAATTAAAAAACAAATGCAACAACCACCACCACAACAATCTGAACCACTTTCAGAAAGTGATACGAAGTTTTATCAAATATTGCTGTTTAACTTTTCACAGTTTGTTGCGGACGATGATTTCAATCGGTTTTGGGATGTATTTACTGGCGAAAAAGGATTTGATTCGTTACCACCCGAAGACAGACCATGGGAAGAGAAAGGAGCAGTTATGAGTGATTATTTCAACTATGGATTTGATGAAAAAACATGGCCTGTTTATGCAAGAAAGTTAAGGGAATTATATAAAAACTCATTGACTGAAAAAGAAATAACAACTGTTGACACTTCAATCAATAAAAAACAGCAAATCACAGACTTGGATGTTAAAAAAGATGAAACAAAGCGAATTGAAAAAAAAGATGAAAGTTCAGAGAAAGAAAGAAGGGAACGTGATGACAAAGAAAGAAGAGAAAAAGAAAGAAGGGAACGAAGAGATCGTGATGATAAAGAAAGAAGGGAACGTGACGACAGGGAACGAAGGGAACGTGATGACAAAGACAGAAAAGAAAGAAAAGAGCGTGAGGATAAAGAAAGAAGAGACAGAAAGGAACAAGACGAAATGAGAGATAGAAGAAAGGATGAATCATCAAGAAGAGATTACGATGATCGAAGAAATGACTATTCAAGAAGAGATTATGATCGAAGCGATACAAGAGGGAGAGATGACAGAAGGCCAAGAGATGATCGAGACCGAAAAAGATCAAAATCAAGACGACAAGACAGATCATCACGAAGGGATTATAGAAAATGATAAATGATTGTTTTTTGTTGTTTTAAAAAACAAAAACAAAAAATAATATTTCAATCAAATAACATTTTCATTTCTTTTCACAAGAAGTTGTTAAGTTTTCATCGTCATCCTCTTCCATTTTGATTTCTCCGCTGAGGGTTTCTTTGGAATCTTTTTCTTCTTCCATTTTAATGATTTTTTGTTTCAAATCAATACTTTTCGGTTTAAACTTTTCGTTTGTTTTGACATTAAGAGGAGCAATTTCAAAAGAAGAAGGGTTGGTGTCTAATTTAGACAACCCAACAACATTAGATAAATTAGATAGTGGCTGTAAAGAATCACTTGCCAACTTATCTCTTCTTTTATAATTCTTTCTTTCCACAACAACATTAGGGCTAACTTTCTTTGGCATTGTTATTCTCTTTCTTGGTTTCTTTTCTTTTTTCTCTTTCTTGCTTTTGTTTTCAATCACCTCTTCTTCAACAGTATCTGAACAACTACTCACCAATGTTTCCGAATCAGTATTTACTTCTGTTTCATCATCGCTCTGGTTTTGTTCTTTCTTATGAATCTTTTTTGCAGTATTTTGTTCATTAACTTTTGGTTGAACAACAGAAACTGGTTGAATAGTTGTGATTGGAGGTTTAGGTAACTTATAATTATTATTTGAAGCATTAAATGGTAAATTAGGTAACTTAGAAGATAACTGAGGAGTGGGAACTCTCAAAGGAACGATTTCATCCGAAGGAGGTAAAGGTTTGTTAATTGGAATTTTAATATCAGAATTATCATTTTTATCAAATATGTTTGGCAATGATGATTTCTTATCTTCTATTATTCCATTATTAAGTTGTTGAATCGTAAAATTCTTTCTTTTTTCTTTAAATGTATTTATTACCGTTTCTAATTCAGAATTCATTTCTTTATATATTTTTATTACTTCGCGAAATCCTTGTTTTTCTTTCATTCTCTCAATTTCTAATTTTCGATATCTCAATATTATTTGTTCAACCTCCATTTCTCCTTGAACAACAAATATTGGCTTTCCTTTTGGAAATGAGTCTTTTTTTCTTTTCTTATTTAACTAAACAAACCATTCTTTGCATATGAAATTGTTGATTTTATCGTCTGTAATTGCTCTTGAGTTGCCATAGCTTCAAGATAATTGAGTTCATCTCTTTTATTCATTTCAAAGGGTTTCGGATCTCTTTATTCATCTCAAAAATAAAGTTTGATTTTTTATTATTTCTTTTTACTTTCTATTCTTTTCTTCTTGTTTCTTCTTTATTTCCTTTTGATTTCTTTCATATTTCTTTACTTTGAATGGCCCACACTTTTGCAATGGGTGTTATGCTTTTGTACGTTGGTTGTGAGTGAACGAAAAGGGCATTGAATTTCTTTTGAAACAAATCAAAAAGTCAAAAAATAGTACTATTAAAATATAATTATTTTTATTATAATTGTTTTTTTCAATAACAAAAATAATGAATTAATTGTGTTATTCAACAAATGAAAGAATTTGGATTCATTAGAAATAAGATGGTGATTTAATGGGAGCGATGAAATTTCCCTTTCCACCGGGAACTTCTTTTCTCTTTATAAAAGGTTTTAGCTTCTTCTAATTCTCTTTTTCTTGCGTCAAGAATATTTGTTATTGATTCGATCTCTGCTTGACTTGCTTCTTTCTTTTTTGCAACTTTATTCTTTTTACTTAATACTTTGACTTCATTCTTCAAGTTTTTGTATCTCAATTTGGAGTCCTAATCATTATTTGTTGTTCATTTCATGTTTCATTTAAAACAAACCAAATAATCCATACTAGTTGGTGAAACACTATCTGTATTTGGAAACTGTTCCATTATTTCTTTTCTTTCAGCCAATTACTTCTCTCATAATTGTCTTTGAGATACAATCTTTGTTGAATGGTTTTTTGATTTTTCTTTTTTTTATATTTTAAATAAAAAAACTATAATTTTTAGTTTTGAAAAAATTCAAGGAAAGTTCAAAGTGTTGGAGATGACAAAGAACTTGAAAACACCACAATAACTCTTAATGATTTCAATTAATTCAATTACAAATAATGGAATAATGAATTTCAATGTTAAAGAAATTCCAAATAGTTGTCAAACAACTCAAAAATCCGATGCAAACGATTTGTCATTGAAAAGTGAAAAGTCAAGTTTAAACAATTCTCAAATCCTTCAACCTGAATCTCAAAACTATCAAATACCATCTGTCAATGATGTTTCCAAACAAAGACAATTAATATCTTTCTTTCCTATTGAAAAACAAACCGATGTAATTTCTTCACAAACAACTTCTGAATTGGAGGTCAATGAAAACTTAAAGAAACAAAATGGAATTAGTTCAAAACATAATAAACATTCAAGGGGTGTTTCTTGTATTATTCCACATTCTGATTTCAATGAGCAAATTGAAGAATTTGATGAATTTAAAAATAAATTTGATTTTGCAACAAAGGATTTTGTTCAACAAAAAGGAGTAGAAGCAGAAACAATCAGAAAATTAAAAGGAAGAGAGAAAATGAAATCAGGAAGAGCTATCTTACAACATTTTCAACCGAGTCAGAAAGAAACATTTTATAAAACAGATGAAACAGTATTAAAAGAATGGACTGGAAAAGAATCTTATAATGTTGTTTATGATAGTTTGAATGATGGATTTATCAGAAAATTAATTAATTTTAATACTTGTCAAAAACAAAACACAATGTTTATTGTCTTTGCAAATGATTCAATATTTGG
>NWBR01000891.1:8808-31391 GCA_002914575.1 Entamoeba moshkovskii
AGGTATAGTAAAAATATAATAATAACTATAAAATTTAACTTCGACACGAAAAAAGAAATCTTGAAATTTTGAAAGGAACTCTTTGAAAAACCATCAAATGAATTATGACAAAAAGTTGGATGTTGCTGCGTATGTGAAATTGGCGTTAGTTATTGATCCTGAATTTTCTAAAATTATGGAGGGTAATTATGAAAAGTTAATGGCATGTAAAACCCCACTTGAACAAGTTTTTGTTATAAATTCTGCGATGAACCAATATTTCACTAATGAAAACATATTGCTTGAAGAAAGATATAAGGTGTATAAACATGTAAATGAATTTAAATCAACCAAACAAGTTCATTCAGTATTTGAACAACTTGAGCCCTCTGCTCAACAATTCTTTTGTTCAATTTTTGGTGATTTAAGGAAAATACAAGAGATCATTAAAGAGGCAGGAATTGACACTTTGGACGATAATTATTTGAAAAAAGAATTTGCGGCATATCTTAGAATGCAATCATCTGATGCAAGAAAACATATCGAAATTGAAAAACTCCTTGATCCATTTTATCTTGACCAACATCAATTACTTGTAAATAAACGAAAAGACTTGCTTCAAAGAATAAAAGAGGCTCCTTCTGCAAAACTAGTTAGTATTTTAAACACTATTGAAAATTCAAAAATCACATCAATTGACGAAAATGACTTTATTATTGATTTTGATTCGCTGAGTGGTGTTGATTGTGAGAGAATACTGGCAATACTAACAAACAACTATTGACTATTTTTATTTTTATAGTATTTTTATTATAACATTTGTTTATTATAAAACCCCAAAACCCACAATAAAAACTACAAAGTTGAATTCAGCTGAAAATCACGAGGAGAAGCAAGTAATTGGACCGTACTCTTAGGATCATTTCTATAGTACAGTCATCCCATTGTACGTCTTGAACGTAACAACCAACAAATAGGATGAAGACCATTGTACCAACAACACCAACGGGAGATAAACATTTGAAACATCAAGTGTACGATGAACGGCTTGGTTTGAGAAAATGAAACATAGTTTCATTCAATTGAATCAAGAGGCGTCGTTCGGTTGTCTGACTATTTTTTGTGCCAAACTAAAAAATAATTCAAAAAACAAAAAGTTTTTTTCGCGAAATCAATGACTTAAGAACAATTAAACAAACTGAGTCGAAATAATGTCATCAGGTTTAACTGTTAAAAACAATCACACAAACAATCCCACCACACAAAATAGCCACAAAGCAAATGAAAAACAAGGAAGAAGTAAATATTTTTAACAAAAGAAAAAAACGATTTTTGTGAAGGGTCGATTTGGTTTGGTCGAGAGAAGAAACTGAAGGAACGATCATTGGAGGCGAATACTGAGAATCAGGAATAATAGGGACAGTGATTTGTTCTTCTTCAAATCTACCTTCTGGACAACAAATAATTTCTGAATTTTCCAAAGGATTGATAAGAAGTTCGGACATGTTGATTTGAAGAAAAGAGTTTTTAAATAATAAAAAGTGAATGGCCAAAAAAATTTACTAAATTTATTTAATTAAAAAAACATCGAATTTTATTATTTTTTCTCTAATTTCTTCAACACCTTTTTGATTTGGCCGCAAGTTGGCCTTTTTGTTGGATCTTCCATCCAACAAGTTTCTATTAATTCTTTTAATATCGGATCAATTGTTAATGTTGGCTTAAACTGGGGTCTTTCTCCAGCTCGAATTCTATTCGCTATTTCCGATAAAAATTTACAATCATCAAACGGTTTCTCTCTGCTCAACATCTCCCATAAAATGATTCCATACGCGTAGATATCTGATGACAACAAAAAGTGATGTGTGATAAGTACTTCTGGAGGCAACCACAATGGGTTTTCAACCATACAATGTTCATTTTCATCATAAGGCCCAGATAATCCAAAATCACTTAAGACCGCAATCAAATCATTTTCACCATTTTTTTTTATTAGAATGTTTGGACTTTTTAGGTCTCTATGAATAATATTTCGTGAGTGAAGAACGTCAAGTGCTTTGTTGATGTGTTTTGCAAACTTTATCAAAAGTTCGTTTGGCATCAAATTTTTTTCATTTCCAATATACTCCTGTAATGTGCCTTCAGCAATGTAATCAACAAGAAGTCCCAAAGGATCAAAACAAACACCATGCAACTGAAGTATATATTTTTTATTTTTGATTGACTCCCCTCGAGTTAGTTTTAACACTTCAAGTTCCCGAATCATTTCTTCAACTTTCAATGCGACCAAATGCGCGGTTGATCCTAATCCAACTTTCAAAGAGACTTTATCGTAATTGTTAAATGTATATATTTTAAATGCCATTTCATTTTCATTCCCAACCAAAACTCTGTTGACTCGCGCACTACCTCCAAATCCTTTCATTTCTTTAACATCAATACTTTTCGAATCAAATATTGGAAGTATTGGACTGTTTTTTATTTCATTTAATATAACATCTAACGCACATGTTCCAATCATAACTGAATGTTGTTTATTAAACAAAACTTCGGTTTTCCGTTCTTTTCTTGCTAACTCTATGTCTTTAAGAGGCATCATTTCAATTTTCTTTTCATCTTTCAAAATACATTCGGTACATCCCACAAATTCTTCCAATGAATTATTCGAAGAAGATGCAATTATACTAATTGCTTTTTTGATTGTTTCCATAATATCCGATGACATTTTAACTTGGCCAACAGAACTTGTGTTATATCTAACTGAAACATTAATCCTTCCATTTGAATATTGGATTTTAATAAGAAATGACGTTGAATGTCTTTCATCTTTTAATATTGTTGCGTCTCCATATATTTTATCATACAAACCCATTCCAATGAGCAACAAATAACCGAGTAATTGCATATAAACTAAATAACATGGTTTAGCCATTTTAAATTCCCTCATTATTTCCATTTCATTTCTTGAATGTTGTGGCCAAGCATTTTCTTTCATTTTCATAACTGACGGATGAAGAATTAAAGGGTAAATATCTTTTTTATAAATACTTTTGTCACTGTCTTCTTCAGGAGAACAACCCCCACTTCTTCTTTTAAAACAATACATTCCAATATCGGCAATAGAACTTCTTTTAGAACTCCCAAGACTTCCAATTTTCCAATTTAATTTATTTCTCTTTGGTTGTTCGGTTGGAATTTTTAATTTCTCAAGAACTGCCTCGGACTCCTTCGCAATTCCCATTTCTGTTATCCAATTTGGATAAATCATAAATAAAGCATTGTGTGTTTGTAATATTCTACAAATATTTAAAACATCATCTCCACTCATTTTGTTTAACCGGTCAAAGCAATCCCTTAAAGGTCTAAAGCCAGCCAATTCTTTTTCCACAATATTCTTCTTTTTCTCAAAAACTTGACGTAATATATATCTTCCCCTTGTGCATGTTTCAATCGATTCTTTTAAACAATCATTAATTCCATCTCCAACCTTCTTTAAATCAAATATAACCCCGGTAGATGCGAGTGTATCCAATGTTGTTTGATTGCTGTTGCTAAAGTAAAATTTAACTAATTGATTCATTTGTTTTGTAGTTAACGTTATATCTTCACATTGTGTGTGATACAATTCCATTGCAATTTTTCGTATTTCTTCGTTATAACTAACTTCTGTATTAATGGAATTGACAATTTTATCGAACATATTAGGACCTGCATCAATAATTTCAACTTCAGCACCTAAAGCCTCACTTTTTTTAGATTTCTTTTTCTTCAATGGATTGCACATCTTCTTTTCTCCAATGAAATAATACTTCTTATCTGATGGAAGAATATGATGTAAAATTAAATTTGCTTGATCTGCGACTTCTTGGTGAATAATAAAAACATCGTCATTAGCCATATCATATGGAATTAATGTTTTTTCAACATCAATGAAATTCAAAAGTAATTGCGGTTTTGTTCCATTATTATTTAATTCAGAAACAAAATCAAATGAACTTTTCTTGCAAGTCTTTATTCCTTTTTTAAATAATGAATAAAACTGTTTTGAACACAATAAATGAACGGTACAAGGATATGGCATTGGAATGGAATTGGGAAGGGGATTCAACATAACTTTACTTGTAAGTGGATTATTGTCCAACTTCACTGATTTTAAATTTTTTAACATCGATAATTGGTTTGAAATTGTAGATAATTGATTATTTGATAAATCAATACTTTCTAAAGTAATGCAATTGTAAAATGCTTGTGGAAGTCTTTCAATTTTATCTCCTGATAAATCTAAAGAACGCAATTTAATGTCAAATAATTGTTGAGGGAATGAAGAAGTAGTTCTATTTCTACATATAAAAGTTCTTAAGGAGAATACACTAGTCAAGGTATTTAATTTGAGTTGCCTATTATCACTTACATCTAATTTTTCCAACAATGTTAATTTAGAGAATTCAGGTAATGTTTGAATACTTTGTTTTGCAATAAAAGTTTTTAGCGAACAAGGTAATTCCAAATAAATTGATTCTCCAGAAGCTTTAGAATGATTAGAAATATCAAGGAATTCCAAGTGAGTTAAAAAAGAAAAACAAGGGAATTTAGTTAATTCAGAGTTAACTGGATTTTTTTCAGATATATCCAACGACGTTAAATGTATTAATGCAGAGAAACAATTATATGGAACATAATACAATGAACATGTAGAAATATTTAAATCTTTTAATTGAACTAATTCAGTGATTTGTGAAGGAACAGTAATTAAATGGTTTTCACTAATATCTATTTGGGTTAATTGAGTACAAGTGTTGAAATTTTCTTGATATGATAATGCTATAATTCCATGATTCTTTAAATCCAAATTCTGTATTGATGGATCCAAAGGGAATTTATAATTTACACCAATATCCATCCATTTAAGAAATACTAATACCAAACTGTCAACACAAAAGAGATTATCATTGTGCATTTCTAATAAATTAACATTCAACTTTGGGTTATACCCATTATTTTTGAATTTGTTTTTAAATAAAAGCAATTTGACCATTGAACGTTGGGATGTTGAATCATTAAGCTTTAATCTTCCTGATTTACAAACGAGTTCCAAATAATTCAATAATTTCTGTGAGAATTCAAATGCGTTTGGGATTGTCATTAATAAAAGAGAGATAATTCTAATGAATATTAAAAAAGAATGGGGAATAGAACATATTTCTTTTGCATAACAGAAATAGAAATAATTCGTTTGAACGAACTCAACAAATATTAATTCAATAAATCCTTGATATGTCCAATAATATTTATCAGTCATAAATTGGATTAACGCAGAATAAAGAGGTAGTTCAGTTTCATTGTCTCTTCTGGTCTGTAACATAACTGACTGGTTAAACTTGGCTTTGAGTATAATCGAGAAACAACCATAGAGAACATTACAAATATATTTTATGTATTCGCCAAATAATGAAGTGATTTCCCTGAAATTAGTATTTTCATTAATCTTTTTAACACTGTCAATAATTTTTGTCCAAATGCCATGGACTTCATCACTTGTTTTAAGGCAGCAAGAATCAACTTTTTCTTGGGGACTTAAATAAACGGCTTGATACTGTTTTTGAACTTCATCGATTGTTGATAAAAAGAATGATTTTTCTTTATCTACACTCTTACAAATTGCTAACCTACATATTTTACAACCATTTGTATGACGATACAAAAGCACACTTCCCCTAATATTTGGAGAATTTTCATCTTCATTTAAATTATTAATTTGGCATGGAATTAAATATTCATTTTCCTCGTCTTTAATAACTTTAAATTCAGGGTTACCAATTGCAAGTCCATTCCTCACCATTTTTTTTTCTGCAAAATTTTTTAAAGGAATATCGTATGAAGAACACTCAATGTCATCAATTGGATCATTTCCTTCAAAACCACTTATCGTTTGTAATTCTTCTCGAAATTCTTGTAATTGTTGTGGATTTTGAAAAACAAAAGTAAATAATCGTAATACATGATCATACATTCTCAAACAAACTCTCTTTTCTTTTGTAACATCCTCTTTACTATCAAAAGGTTTGATTTCTAATATGCATCTAATTGGAATATAAGAGAAAGCAACGAGCCTTGAATTCTTTTGAAAACAAAGACCATCATAAGGAACCCACCAAACACGAAAGTTAGTAATTAAAATCTTTCCCTTTTCCCAATCTTTTGTTGAAATATCATTCATTTGTTTATGGAAACAATAAGTTTTATCCGAAATTGCGATATCTTCGAAAGATTTAATAATGTATTCCCCAAAGAGTAGTTTGTTAATATTTTGAAATAAATGTAATTTAACACAACCATTATGTTTCTTTGGCTTCATCGAACTAAATACTAATAAAAATGTAAAATCCATATCGGAGGAAAGTGGACTTATTAAAGAAAACATTGTCTTTTTAAATACCTCTTGAAAATGAACAAATATACTTACACCACTATTCATAATGGTAACCATGAATTTTAACGTTCTCATTAATACGTTGTATTGAAGTTTAGTTAAACATGTTTGAAGTACTTTATCAAAAGATCTCATAAAACTTTCATCGTCATCATTGAGATGATCCTGATAAAAATTGATCATTTCCCTAAATGAAGTTTCTGATATTAGTTCATTAAATGAACATAAAAAATGTCTAATGGCAAGGAATGCAACGGTGTGGGCTTGTTTTTTATCCATTGAATTGAAAGTTAATAAATTTCCATTGTTATGTGAATCAATGTAAATATACATTTGTCTGATATCATCGTCATGAATTCCTTGATTCTTTAAAAGCCTTTCTAAAGGAAATAAATATTGAGCGATAAAACAATACAAAAGAAACAAACTGCCAAAATTGCTTTCATGGAGCTGTGTTTTGATTTTTTTTAAAGTTGCGTCACATTCTACAATTCTAAACTTATATTTTCTTAATTCTTGCATGTTCAATCGGGAAATACTATTTCCATCTAATTTATATGTTTTAACCAATTCTACAAAATTCTTTGACATATTTTCCGATGCCCATAACAGTGCTGTGTCAAATGTTAAATATTGTAATGGATTGGGTGGTGGTTCTTTTTCTAATTTAGCAGAAAGTTCTAAAAACCTAAATGCGTGTTCAACAAATAAAGGAATTCCATCGAGAGAACATTGTTGTTCAATAAGTTCAATTTCCTTAGTTTTTCCGAACAAACAACAAGAAATTCTACGAGATTTATCACCTTTAGCAGCCAAAAGAATTTTGTCCAACGATTTAACGTCCTGTTTAAAATTTCTTTTGATATGCTTGTTTCCCTTCGCCGACATATCGTTGTTTTTTTTTTGTTTTTTTAGTTTTTTCTTTTTTTTTTGGATTTTCTGCCTCTTTTTTCTTAAACAACAAAAAATTCAATTACCCAACCCCATCAACTCCCGTCTTATCGCTGTATACTCTTTCTTTAGCCTCTCAAATTCTTCTTTAAATCGCCCATTTAATTCTATTATACGTTCTCTGATTATGTCTTTTTCGTCTTTTTCGAGTTCTACTTCAAAAATACCTTGGATTTCATTTACTCTCCTCACTACTTGCCTCAAACGCTCTTCAAGGTTTTTAATTCTTACTTCCCTTGGATTAGGACCAACAGGAATCGACGGTTTAAGGTGTCGTTTAACAGGTTCGCTTTGAGGTTGTTTTGGTTTTTCTTTTGCACTTACATCGTTTTGGGATTCTTTTTGGGAATGTGATTGGGAGTGTTGACTCACGGTAAATGATTGTTGCGATAGAGGTTGGGATTTTTTTTTGCCTTGTGATTGTCTTTTCGTAAAACTTTCGATATCAACAATAATTTTCTCTCTTTCTCTCTCATTCGCTTCTTTTCTCTTTTCTTCAAGTTCCTTTGGCATTTGAATTTCTTTTTTAATAACTGGAAGATTTATTTCCTTTGGAATGGTGGACGTGCTTTGTTTTTTAATATCATTTTCACAATAATTGTCAACAACATCCAATGGCGCAACGGTCAATGGAAATGAGTCTTCCTGAATAACAAATACTCGACTTTGAGTTCTAAAAGGAGCCATAATAACCTCCTCCCCATCAATAAACAACTTGATTATATTATTTTCTTTTCGCACATGGATTGTTCCCTTTTCAATTTTCTTTGCTGTATTATAATTGACTTCGAAATGAAAATAATCTTCGTTGGTGCCCATGGAATGCTGGAACATGAAATTTTTTTTAAAGTTTTTTGGTTTTTCTTCCGAAAAACAAAAAGGATCAGAATATTTGTGATATAAAACAAAACATGAACACACCATTTTTCGGTCAAAAAAGAGAAAAAGAGAACAAACCAAAAATAGAAGATTCCAAAAGAAAAGAAAAAAATCGGAGAAATCTGCATTTTTTATAACGAGATCGTGGTGAATGGGTAAAACGATAAAGAAACAAATTACATACCATGAAATGGTCGAAATGTTAAGGAAGGAAATGATCAATTTTGAAAAAGAATTTAAAAATATTCCCAGCAAAGAAGCAGCAGCGAAAAGTTATATCAAGAAATTAGAAAAAGAATTAAATGTGTTATATCCAATCCTTAATTATCAGATTCCAATTGATAATACTGAAGAACAAATTCTTGTGTTAAACTACTTGTTTGAAATTTGGAGAATTTTAGTAGACGTGTTAAGGGGAATTGATCAATTACTATTACCAAATGTCTTTTATAAATTTTTATTATTAATAATTAGTAAGTTTGTTTCGAAAGACTCTTAAAGATACAAAAGTTAATTAATAGAAGTGAAATTCAGCCACACCACTTAATACTCAATAATCAATTAATGAATGAAACAAATAGAGAGGAGCTAACAAGAATAGCAAAAGAAGTAAAGTTTTTAATTTACGATACATTTTATGCGGTAAATACCGTAATGAACGAAAAACAATTGATACTGTACGGTTCAATGGAAATTCGTTTAAAACCGAAGAAAATTGAAAAAAGAGAAAAGAAGAAAGAAGTCAAAGTTGATAAAGAAAAAGACAAACCAACTGATAAAAAAAGAAAGAAAATCGATATCATAATTAAAGATATCTCTCCAAGAGGAAATTATTCTCCGCGAGAAGATGACTCTAATCCCCCTTCTGTGTCTTCAGTTGGTGAAAGTTCAAATGAAAACAGTGTTGATTCAAAAATCAATTCAATTGAAGAAAGTTTTAATGCTTCTGTTCAACAACAAAATTCAGTTTTAATGACTTTAAATGAACAAAAAAGGCTTTCCGTTTTATCGAAAGTATTAGTTAAACCATTGGAAGAAGCAAAATCTGCGAAAGATGATTCAATGACAAAAAAGCAAAAACGACTTTCAGCACATTTCGGAGTGGAAATAGGAGCAGACGACCAATTTTTCTTCGAGAATAATGTATCACCAATATTTGTTCAATTTTTTCCACAATACTTTGCTTATTCATTCTTCCAAATACCTGAGTTTCGATTAGAATTATTACAACTAATAAGAGACGATAATATGTTGGAATTAATGTTAAATAAATGTCAAAATGAAACAGAAAAGAAAGAATTTCAGAAACAATTTCCAAGAATATTTGGATTTGAAGAAATGTTTGAAATGTTAGAAGAAGAGTCTGATATCAGAAATCAATACTTTGAATTGAAGAAGAGTTGGATGGAATTATTTCTACCAAATGGGGATATTTTCATGGCATTTTTCCATTACTACAGCAAATTTGTATATTACACATTAAAGGGATTTGAATTCAAATATTATGGAGAAATATTTGGACTTAAAGAATTAGTCGAAATTTATGTCAAACAAAGAATTGAAAAACCATCTGAGCATTCTTCAATTTTAATGAGAGAAAATGATAAAAGATGTTTATTATTAAATTATCCATTTATATTGAATTATATGCTAAGTAAAATGGCACATAACACCAACAAATATAATTTTGAACAAATGGATGCCATGATCCAGACATTAACAAAATGGATGACGGTATTGGCGGAACACAAACGATTTTGTAATAAAGATTTTTTATTCGAATTATTTATTGCCATAATAAATAGTGTATTCGAAACAGACCATTTTCAGTTGATTGTATCAACATTAATTCTATTATTTAACTCTTCATACTACTTTATTGGTGAATGGAGAATTCGATTATTTGTTGATTTTTTAATCAACAAATGGTTTTATACATTATTTAATCATTGGAACTATTATGTCCGACAAGCATTCCAACATTTTGTGTTATATAAGTTTTTGTTTACAAGAAGATCTCATCTAAATTGGGCGCGATTTGATAAATTTGAAACTGAGATGTTTAAAAAACAATCAAATAATGGAATAGATGGGGAAAAAATTGATCGAACTGTTTTGGCTTCAATAGATGATAAAATTACTTCTATTAGGTTAGTTTGTGATGGTGATACAAACAAACAACTGTTTGAAAAAAGATTTTATTGTAAAATGGCTTATTCTGAATACGAAAAGGCTCTCAAATTGTATAGTGATTGGGATAAATCAAAACTTCAAGAAATTCCCAAAATCAAACCAAACTTGAGTGAGTTTGACCTTGAGAATATGAATTAAATAACATTAATTTTTCTGTATTTTTTATTTGTTTTAAATAACATAAAAAAAGACAAAATGAAAAACCCGAAAAGACAAAAAGTAATAATAATTCACAAATGTGATCTTAAAAAGAGTGTTTTTAAAATGTCGTTGGGTTGTGAGTGTACCTCTTCTAAACTAAGCAAAAAAAAAAGAAATAACTTTAACTCGGATTGTGTCACTTTTACTCCGGCTGGTGGGTGTGGTACTCCAAGAAGAGAATCTTTTGTTGGGTCTTTAAAACCAGACGAACTGAAGGAAATTACCGTTGAAAGTGTTGTTAGTGAATTATATTACGAGCAGTTAACAAATACCACCCCGATTGTCCATATCATAAGTATCAATATACCGAATTCACATGTCTACTTGCACAAATTTGCACATGAACTAAACGAATTAGATAAATACGTGACAGCAGTATTTAGTAAAGCACCAGTACTTCCCAAAAAATCATTTTATCCACTCCACAATATAGAAATAACGCAATATTTACAAGAAGTAATTTGTTTAGATAAATTCTTTGATTCAATTTATGTAAAAGAATTTTTCAGAGAAAATCCACAAATATCGAAGTGCATGTCTTTGCATCATCCCCAAATGTCAGGCTTACTAATGAAAGAGGGTTATTTATTGAAAAGGTGGAAAGAAAGATTTGTGGTAGTCAAAAACTCATATCTATTTTATTTTGTTAGTGAAAAAAGTATGGTTAAATTGGAACAACCAAGATATATTATTTGTTTATCAAATGCTTCATTATCTTCAAATGGTCTAAATATCAAAATTGTTACAAAGGATCACCAAACTTTTAATTTTTCTTGTGGAGATGAAACTAGTTTAAATCAATGGCTTGTCGCTTTAAATTCTGTTGTTTGTTATAAACCTTCTCCACAAAAACAACAAAGGCTTACTAAAAAATATACATTGTTGGGTGTTGATGAAGTGAACATTCCTGTTGAATCACAAAATCGAGAAAAAGAAGTTCTACCAAGGAGAAGTACTGAGCTTCTTCTTTCGCGAATCAATTATTTAAAAAATGAAACTGATAGACTTATTGAGGCAAACAACAATCAACCTGAAAAAGAAAAATTACTTTGCGTTTTAAAACAATTCAAACAGATACAAACTATCGATCTTACTTGCACATCCATTGTCGATTATTACAATTCGAAGTTTGTCCAATTTGGTGATGATCCCTCCCTCTTTAAATTCTTACAAATATTTAAAGAAATTCGTGAGTTAAGTGGAATAAAACATTCCGTTCCGAAATTGAGCACTTCTCCCTTGGGGAGATATAGTTTACAAACAAAACAAACCACCCTTTCGGGTCCAACAAGCCCAAGAACAAATTCACAAATAACTACCCAGTGTAGATTGTGTAATAATACCTATTTTGTCGATGAATTGACAGAACATAGCTATTATTGCAAATTATGCAATGAAATATGTCAAAAACAAACTACTTGCAAAACTCGTTTATTGGCAATAGCAGAAGAAATAAATAAACAAAAAAGATATCACAAAGTCAATAATGGCTATTCCAGCCTTGCGGAAAAGGCGTTGAAATGTTCTCAAATAGAAGTAATTAACCAAACGAATATCGATTACATGGGTGAATGCGAAAAGGTACTTGAACAAACATTAAAACTCAATTGTGATATTTGTTATAAGACGTTCACAATGATTGTCATAAAGCTAATAAAACTACGAAAACAAATGTTTAATGACATTCTAAGGGAGGATTATGGCGAAAATGGAACAATGTGGCAATTTTTATCAGTTGTGAGCAATGAATTGGTGATTGAAGACCCTCAATCGAAATGGCAACAAGTTGGGTTGAATGATTTTGAAATAATAAAGAAGTTTAGTGAAGGAGCATATTCCAAATTATATTTAGTAAAGAAAAAAACAACAGAAGATATTTATGCCATGAAGGTAAGTAAAAAATCTGATATGAAGAGAAAGAATGTCATCGATGGTGTTTTGGCTGAGAAACAAATTTTACAATTATCAAACACACGGAGTGTTGTAAAATTATATTATGCCTTTCAGGACAGCAGTAATTTGTTTTTGGTTATGGAATATTGCCCAGGCGGGGATTTAAGATGTATATTGAGAAATTTAGGTTATTTACGAGAAGAAGTTGTAAGAACATACACTGCAGAGATTGTTTTGGCATTGGAATACATCCATTCGTTGGGATGTATTCATAGGGACTTAAAACCTGATAATGTTCTCATTGATAAAAATGGCCATTTATTGCTCACTGATTTCGGCTTATCTGTTGTTGGGCTCTGCGATGAACAACATGGAATTAAAGAATCAAGATTACTTTGCACCCCTGATTACGTTGCTCCAGAATCATTAAGAGATTTTTATTATTGTCAAGCAAGCGACTACTTCAGTTTAGGATGTATGGTATTTGAAATGTTGATCGGAATACCCCCATTTCATTGTGATTCTCCCGAAGAAATATTTGAATTAATAAAAGAGGGAACATATTTTTGGCCAGACGGTATTGATTTGAGTGTGGATTGTAAATCTTTCGTTGATGGACTGTTAGAGAAGGATTACACACAACGGTTGGGATCAAAAAGTATTGATGAAATTATAAAGCACTCTTGGATGAAATCAATTTCGTTCGATAGCTTATTGAGTGAAAGTAGAGAAGACATTTTTGTCCCTGAGCTAGAAAATGAACTTGATACTGGTTATTTTGATATTGACGTTGAAAGAAACAATACCTTGGTTAAAGATGATGAATGGAGCGGTGACAGTCAATTCCCTTCCTTTGATTACATAAACACAAACCAAGTCATCGACCAAAACATTGAAATTGTCGAAAGAAAAAGTAGTGCAGTTAATCTTTGTGATGGAGATGAAGACGGAACCGAAGAAAATACCAACAGCGATAACGAAGGAAACAAAGACGATTTGATGTTTCGATCGATGAGTATGTTCAGCTTTTAATCAAAAACAAGAAAAACGGGGGTATGTTAATTTTTATTGTTTTGTATAACATATTTAAATTTTGAAAGAAAAAGAAAATAATAAAAAGATGGGAAGGAATAGTAAAAACGTGAAATGAAAATTTAAAAAAGGGAAAAGAAAAAGAATTAAAAAAATAAGAATTGAGTTGGATGTCTTTGTTAGAAAGAGAAAAATGGTCCAGTGAAGTTGAAAAAATCAGTTCCACCATCAAAAAGAATACAAGCGATGGGATTACTCCAAGTAAGTATTGTCAACAATTAAATAAAAGTACTTTAGAATTGGTTATTTCTACAATTGAACTTATTAAGTCAATGGGGAAAGAAGCAAGCGAAGAGATAATTACCAAAACACTGGACACATTCAGGAATTTATTAAATATTGTTAATACATATGCAAATAATTCTACATATTCAGTCATTGCATCTGCATTTCACTTGTTTAATTATCTCCATAATTTCAGTGAAATGGATAATTTTTTATCTTCGACACAAAGGTTTACTGAGGAAGACACGACATATGGAATGTATTGTATGTATAATTATTATGCTGGAATGACCATGTTAATCAAAAATCAACCAAGTGGCGCCATGAAATATTTAACAAATTCAATTGAATTACTTCCTTTAAATTCACCAAATTACCGTAAAGTATTGATCCCACTAATTGTGTTACATTTAAGAAAAGGGGAATACCCACCAAGTCATTTAATTGTTTCTAATAATTTAACAAATGAATTTAACGGTTTAATTCTTTCATTACAACGAGGGGATATAGTTCTATACGAGAATGAAGTAAGAAGACATGAAGCGTTTTTCATACGCCATGGATTATTCTTGTTAGTTGAATCTTTGAAATTGATCGTTTACAGAAATTTATTTGAATTTGTCCAAAAAATTGATGGTTCCCTAAAGATTGCTTATTCCAAATTCCAAAATGCTTTAAGTGTTTTTGGCAAGTCTTGTTCCGACACTGAATTGGAATTTATTTTCTGTAATATGGCCTACAAAGGAATTATGAAATGCCAACTCTATCATTGTTTTTCGACTATTGTTCTTCCTCCTTCGGATGCCTTTTCTTTCTTCGATGATAAGTGATTTTTAGGTTTAATTCTATTTGCCTTATCGAAATTCTTTTGGAATAATGGGCTTTGGTTGGGTCAGAGCCAGGATTTTTCGTGTTTATTTCCCTTTCGAAAAATACTGGGTCTTTAAAAGACCCCGGCCTTGGCTGAACTGTTTTACTAAATAAATTTGAGTTTTTGTTGAATAATTGAGGGATTGGTCCAAATCTGTAATTTCCATTTCGAGAAAGGATGAAGAGAGAAATGAGGGTGTCCAAGGGAAAAAAAGAAGAATCGAGTGGGGTTATTATTAAAAGGACAAAAAGAGAAGAAAAGATTTATGATTTGGAAAAAGATAATGATGACTATTGGACTGAAAATGGGTTTGAGGAATTTGATGATGACTTTGATTGTGGTCATCCTGACAAAAAAGAAAGTGAAATTAAAGTCGTGAGTTACAACTTGGCTGGTTGGAACTCCGCAATGAAAAAAGGTTTGGAGAGCTTTATTAAAGAAGAGGATGCAGACATATTATGTTTCCAAGAAACAAAACTAACAGATGGAAATAATCCAACTCTCGGGGGGTATTATGGCTATTGCAATGCCTCAACTTTCAAAAAAGGATATTCTGGAACTTCAATTTATTCTAAAATCAAACCATTAAATGTTTCTTATTTGTTGAATGACAAAATTAATGAGGAAGGAAGAATAATAACATTGGAATATGAAGGATTTTATTTAGTGAACACATATTCTGTCAATAGTGGTCAAAAACTTGAAAGACTACAAAAAAGAATTAATGAGTGGGATGTTGAATTAAAGGGTCACTTCAAAAATTTAAACGAATCCAAAAAAGTGATTTGGTGTGGGGACTTAAACATTTCAATGAGATGGATAGATTTGGCCATTCCAAAAACAAGGGTTCGAATGGCCGGGTTCACGAAAGAAGAAAGAAAGAATATGTATGAAATGGTAGAAGAATTAGAATTAATTGACGCTTTCCCTTATAAATATCCAAAATCGATGCATTTTTATACATTTTATTCATATAAAGACAAAAAAAGATGTCTTGGATTAAGGGCTGATTATTTTATGATATCCAAACCATTGATTGACTCATTAACTGAAATATACCGAAGAAAGAATTTGATGTTATCGGAGTTTGTAAATTTCCTTTTAATAAAACAATGATTGACAATAATAGCCACATCCCATTAATAGTCCATTTGAAAATTGACCCCGACAGAAAACCAGAAGAAAAATAAGTGATCATTCCAGTGATTCTGTCTTGTTCTTTTATTGCAATTCCTTATTGATTTTTTTATTTTTAAAGCAAAACACAAACCATTTCAGTTTTTTTATTAATTGCGAGAATGTTCTGTTTGAACTAAAAAAACAAACAAAAACGTTTCTTTTCTCCTCCAAAGAGGGATTTAAAGAAAAAAGAGAAAAAAATAATTGACCGTATGTGGCGCGAACTATTTAAGTTTCTCTCAATTTTTTTATTCATTCACTAAGTTTCTTATTGACAATGCCTATGAATATTGAACTTACTGTTATTGGAGCCCGTAATATTAAAGCCGCAGATATTACAGGTACTTCAGATGCTTATGTAAAGATCAAGGCTGGGAATAAAAAAGAAAAGACCAAAATAGCAAAACCATCATTAAACCCAACTTGGAATGAAAAGTATTCGTTTAATGTCGATGTTAATGAAGAAATTGAATTTGAATTATTTGACCACGATAGAATTGGCAAAGATGATGAACTTGGAAAAGTGAAGTATCACGTGCCAGCACTAATTAATGGGGATACTATTTATGAAATATTAAAGATTGATGTAAAAGGGTTGTTATACATTTCGCTTAAATGTAATTCTGGGGGAACGCCAATTCAGTACAAATCAGTAAATAAAGACACTAAAGTTATGTTGAAAATTGAATTTCCATGCGTTAATTTATATCCATTCCTTGTTGGACAACAAGCCCTTGCCAATGGGAATTACAATGTAAGAGTAGGGTTTAAAACCTCATTGACTGAACATCAAAAAACAAAGAAAATACACGAACTTTGGTTTGCAAGATTCGAAGAAGAATTTTATTGTGCCGCAAAGACTGGTGAAAAAATTAAATTTGAGCTTCTCTTTAAAGAAACACTTGGTATTAAAGATATTGTATTAACAACTGGTACTTGGATTGTTCCAGACTTACATGATGGTGAAGAAATTACAACAAGAATTAGTTCAAAGAATTTTGCTACATTTAATGTTAAAATTAAATGTATGAGTGGTATTTACCATCACGTTAATCAAAATGAAATTCCGCCACAATATGACCCAAAACCAGAAACAGTCAATAAATATGAATTGTTTATTGAAAAAGCAGAGAAACTAAAAGGAAAAGATTTCTTGGGAAAAAGTGATCCCTATGTTATTGTCAAAAGTGATAAATCTAAAAAATCTAGAAGATCGGTCACTTATTTAAATAATGAAAGTCCCAAATTTATGGAATCATTTAAAATTAAAGCATCCCTTGGGAGTGATATTTCTTTTAACGTTTTTGATATGGATCCTGGAAAAGATGATAAGCTTGGGGATTGTTCTCTAAAAGTTCCTAATGACTTAAAAGAAGAAGAAGTTAGAAAATTCACTCTTGACGTTTCTAAAGGAAAGAATGCTAAATTATTTGTTGAATTAAAAAGAATGAGAGATTTCTCTTTCACTTATGCAACAAGATTCTTAGGTTATAAACCTCCAATGAATCAATATCCACCCATGGGATATCCGCCACAAGGTTACCCACCCCAACCAGGATATCCGCCAATGAGTCAATATCCACCCATGGGATATCCTCCTCAACCAGGAATGCCACCCATGGGATATCCGCCACAAGGCTACCCACCCCAACCAGGATATCCACCCATGGGATATCCTCCAATGGGATATCCTCCTCAACCAGGAATGCCACCCATGGGATATCCGCCACAAGGTTACCCACCCCAACCAGGAATGCCACCCATGGGATATCCTCCTCAACAAGGACAACCACCAGCCCACAACCCACCAGCCTAATACGGATATGATCTTTTTCAAAACATTCAATACTAATTGAATTTGCTCAATGAATTTGTTGTTGCGTGGAAAATGAAAAACCTAATTACCAAACCCTCGAGGCATTAAAATTGAAAACTTCAGGTCTTGTGGTTTTCATTGTATTCTTTTTATTCCAGAATTTAGTTATACTTCAAAGTCAGGTTTAAAAAGAAAAACACGTGAAACTAATAAAGCATAACACTCTAATGGAAGAAACAAAACTGAATGAGAAAGGGGGAATCGACTTGGGAGAACATGAAGAAAAAGATGAAGTTAAAACTAAAGAAGGAAAGATTTTTATATTTAAGTTATTTAAATACTGTGGGTTTATTGACTTTTTACTCTTAATTCTTGGGGTAATCGGATCTCTTGGGTATGGAGCGTTACAACCAATGATTATGTTTTTTTTAGGAGATATGGTTGATAGCTACATTTACAATGATGAATTTGCAAATACTTCATTTGAGAATGTCAACAGAGCAATCTTTGCGACGATAAGTGATTCCGTTGATGCAGTAGTATTGAAAATCTTATTTTTCGGAATAGGAAATATGGTTGCTGGGTTTTTAAAAACGTTTTGTTTCTTTGTGTTATCTCAAAGACAAGGAATAAAAATAAGAACTCTCTATTTCAAGTCACTGCTCAAACAGGATGCAATTTGGTATGATAATCAGAAAGTAGGAGAATTAGCGTCAATGTTTTCTTCTGATTTAAAAAGTTTTCAAGATGGAATTAGTATAAAATTTGGGATGTTTCTTCAACTCATTGCACAAATAATATCTGGTTATATTCTTGGGTTCGTAAAATGTTGGGATCTAGCTTTCGTTGTTTTGGCAACCACTCCTTTTTCTTGTCTTCCTTTGTTAATTTCTGCCATTTTCATGATGAAATGGATAATCAAAAGTATTGGAATTTTTGGTGGGGCAGGAGCAGTTGCTGAAGAAACGATAAGTAATGTCAAAACTGTCCAATACCTAAGTCAAGAAAAAGAGTTTTACAAGTTATATTCCAATAAAATCAAAGAAAATGATCATTTGAAATCAAAAAGTGATAACGCCTTTGGTTTTGGTCTTGGTGTCTTGCGATTCTTTACATTAGCCTCTTATTCTTTGGCCTTATGGTATGGAAACTTGGTTATAAGAGGTAAAGGTGGAAGTAATAATGTTACTGCTGGAACAGTTTTAATTGTTTATTTTGCTATTCTACTTGGTTCTCAAGCTATTGCCCAAATACCCACACCACTTACCGCAGTAAAAACAGCCCAAACGTCTGCTTTTAAAATATTTAAGACAATTGATAGGAAACCAGACATTGATAGTCGCTCCAAACTTGGTGACAAATTAGAAGTTTATGATGGAAACATTGAATTTGAAAATGTTGAGTTTGCTTATCCAACTAGAGAAGAAACAAAAGTATTAAATGAATTCTGTTTGAATATTAAGAAAGGAGAAACTGTCGCATTAATTGGAAATTCAGGATGTGGTAAGTCAACTGTAATGCAATTGCTTCAAAGAATGTATGACATTGATAGTGGGTCAATAAAATTCGATGGAAAAGAAATAAGAGAATTAAATATTAACTGGCTTAGAAACCAAATTGGATTAGTTGGGCAAGAACCCATTTTGTTCGCTTGTTCAATAAGGGAAAATATTATGCTTGGGGCAAAGGAAGAAGAAAAACCAACAGAAGAACAATTGATTGAATGTGCTGAAATGGCGAATGCACACGATTTCATTTCGGCAATGCCAGAAGGTTATGACACTAATTGTGGGAGTGGGGGAAGTCAATTGTCTGGAGGGCAAAAACAAAGAATAGCAATTGCGAGAGCTTTGATCAGAAACCCAAAGATTTTGTTGTTGGACGAAGCTACCTCCGCATTGGACTCAGAAAGTGAAAAGGTTGTCCAAGAAGCATTGGACAAAGCAAGTCAAGGAAGAACCACGATCATTATTGCACACAGATTATCCACAATCAGAAATGCAGACAAAATATGTGTTGTTGATAATGGCAAAATCGTTGAACAAGGTTCTCATCAGGAATTGATGGACCTGAAAGGGTTATATTATGGTTCCGTAATAAGTGAACAGAAAAAAGAAAGAAAACAAGAAAAAAAGCAAAAGGAGGAAGAGGAAAGAAAAGTATGTGAGGCATTGCCCGAAGAAACAAACAATGACGAAGAAAATGTTAAAAGAATGAAGGAAGAATATGACTGCGAAAGAAAAAGATTAAAACATTCAAATAGATTTGCTTGTTTCCGAGTTGTTTGGGATCAACTTAGTTCAAATTGTTTAATTTTCGTTTCTGGGATTGTTGGAAGTGTGATTTCTGGTGCGGTTTATCCATTTTTTGTAATACCATTTATCAATTTTATTGTAATGTTAATGGAACTAAAAGAAGGAAAAGATTTAACTGACCACCAAAAAGATACAATGATTTATTCCATTATTTTTTTGATGGTTATTTCAATTGTTTCACTGTTTGGGGATTATTGTTATTATGGGTTACTCCAAGGGTCTGGAGAGCATTTAATGGGAAGAATTCGAATGAAATTGTACAAATCAATTTTAAAACAAGACATATCATGGTTTGATAGAGAAGAAAATAAATCATCTGTTTTATCAACAAAACTTTCTTCAGAACCGGACAAATTAAAAGGTATTTCAGGAATGGCGCTTGGAAATATGGTATTCATTTTATCAACAATTGGGTTTGGTTTGGGTATCGCATTGTTCTTTGAATGGAGAATTGCTTTGAGCGTAATTGCAATTTTCCCTTTGTACACTCTGATATTTTTTGTCAATTTTAAATTAAATGTAATGCAGTCTGCCCCAACAGAAAAATCATATGCTGCATCCAGTGTAACTCTTGTTGAAGCTGTTGAATCAATAAGAACTATCCAATCTATTACCAAAGAAAAATACTTTTTAGAAAAGTTTAAAACTAATTTAAGAAAAACCAAAAAATCGATTGTGAAGTGGTCTGCAATTCTTTCTTGTGTGGACGCAGCTTCTTCTTTCTGTGTTTTTGCTGTAAACGCATATGGTTTTTATCTTGGAACATATTTCATTGAAAAGAAAATTGACTATAACCAAAACGTTTCTTCTTTTGTTGATGATGTTTTGGACAGATTCTCTAACATGCAAAAAGCTATTCTTTGTATCATTTTTGCGGCCCAAACAATTGGAAGTTGGAGTATGTTAATGCCAGGTTTAGGGGAGGCCATAAGTGCTGCAAAATACTGTTATGATGTTATTGACCGAAGGCCAATAATCAACAACGAAAAAGAAGATGGAAATAAAATGGAAGACTTGAATGGAAAAATTGAATTCAAAAATGTTTGTTTCAGATATCCCACAAGACCTGAACATGAAGTTTTAAAGGGAGTTTCATTTGGAGTTGAACAAGGAAAAACAGTTGCATTAGTTGGAACTTCTGGTTGTGGTAAATCAACAATAGTTCAATTACTTGAAAGATTTTATGAATCAACAAAAGGGGAGATATTAATTGATAATTCCAACATTGATCTTTTGAACATAAGATGGCTTAGAAATCAAATTGGAATGGTTGGGCAAGAACCTGTTTTATTTAATGAAAGTATTATGGACAACATTAAAAGAGGAATTCCAAAAGGGATAGAAGTAACAAATGAACAAATCTATGAATGTGCTAAAATGGCGAATGCACACGATTTCATTTCGGCAATGCCAGAAGGTTATGACACTAATTGTGGGAGTGGGGGAAGTCAATTGTCTGGAGGGCAAAAACAAAGAATAGCAATTGCGAGAGCTTTGATCAGAAACCCAAAGATTTTGTTGTTGGACGAAGCTACCTCCGCATTGGACTCAGAAAGTGAAAAGGTTGTCCAAGAAGCATTGGACAAAGCAAGTCAAGGAAGAACCACGATCATTATTGCACACAGATTATCCACAATCAGAAATGCAGACAAAATATGTGTTGTTGATAATGGCAAAATCGTTGAACAAGGTTCTCATCAGGAATTGATTAGTTTGAATGGTTTCTATTCAGCGCTGACAAAGAAACAAACAGAAGAAGACAAAGAAGAAGTGGATGAATGAATGGAGTTGATTGTCTTTCTTTAAAAAAGTTGGTTTCAATTAAAAAAATAACTTGACAATAAATGGAATTAACAAACAAAACATCCTTTTTGTTTCCTTTCAAAATCAATAAAAGGTTGTTTGTTTTTGTGAATTTCAATAATGTGGTCAAATAATTTATCAACGTTGCTGTACGACTTCGAAGAAACTTCAATAAAGTCAAATGCCCCAATGCTTTTAGCCATTTCTAAACCTTCCTCTTCTTCGATAAATGTCAAATCATCATTTTCTTGTTGGGAATCATTTCTTAAATCACTTTTAGTTGCAACAACAATAAAAGGAATGTTTCTGACGATACCATTGATTTCAGGAATCCAACGAAGTTTTATGTTATTAAAAGATCTTTGATTATTGACTGAATAACATAATAAAAATACATCCGTTTGTGGATAACAAAGGGGGCGTAATCTATCATAGTCCTCCGCAGCCATGGTATCCCATATTCCAATTCCAAATTGTTCTCCATTATATAAATGGTTGTACTCATCGCAATCAAATATTGTAGGAACGTACTCTTCTGGAAATTGTTTTGTTGTAAATGTTACAAATAAACAAGTTTTACCAACAGCAGCATCACCGACAATAACTACTTTAATTCTTTTCATTGAGACTATAAAAGTTCAATTTCAAATTTTTAAATCTCCTTTTTTTCCCGTTTTAAATTTCCTCAAGGCTTTCAAAGGAACTAAAAATGAGAATGAAAAAACTTGAAAATAAAAAAAAATATATGGGCCAGGT
>NWBR01000895.1:0-16554 GCA_002914575.1 Entamoeba moshkovskii
TTACTTTTTGTTCCGATACAAGCAAATGGTCTAACCAGTCACTCAGAGAGCTTTCTTCTCAAATGTTTTCTATTTCCAGACTTTCTTGAGTGCTGGGTGAAAGTTTGATTTCTTGTTTAACTGCCCTTTAGATACCAAAACATTAAAAAGAATTGATGTTATGCATGGTGTATCAAATTGCTAATGGAGGAAAAAATTTTAGGTAAAATTATTGAAAGTAAAAGAAAATAATTGTTTAATTTTTTTCCTCCATTAGCAATTTGATACGCCATGTGTTATGCAGTAAGAAAGATTTTACGCAACACGTTATGTTTTGTCAACGAAATAACAAAAAGAAATAACAAAAAATAACAAAGTTGTTATTACAAAAAATGAAAATTCATTTATTTTTGAAAAGTTAAATCTAGAAAAAAAATACAAAATTTAGAGGATTTTTATGGAGGGAAGCACAACTTCTAGTAGTACCACATCAATTGGGTTACCAGTAATTCTTGAAGTTTGTAAAATGTTGTCAAATAAAAATTTATTTCGTTAACATAATAGTCTGTTATTGCAACCACTTGTCTTTTTTCATCAATTTTTATATATTTCTTTGAACAAGCAAATGTTTATTGTAGGGCTTTGGCACTTCAAAATATAATTGTGTTTTATGTTCTGTTCACTATATTCATTTTGATTCTTACTTCCACTCTTACCTTTGGAGGATTTTGGGAGTTCCTTTTATTTGCATACCTAGCACTCGTTTTAATTATCAAGGTTATAATGATTGCTGTTGCCGTCATTTTTTCGAAATCAGAAAAGTTCATTGGTGTTCCTCCAGTTTCCACTTTTATTTTAAACAAAGCAAGTGCCATCTAATTCAATTAGTTTATTAATGGTTTCGTGTCTTCATTTTCTGTTGTTGATTCACTTTTATCATCAACACTTCCCTCAGATACAATCTTATCGTTTGTTGATATTTCCTCATAGCCAGATTTTGATTTCAAACAATTTCTTATGGCAATGAATATGACAATCCCCCAAAATATTGTTATCAATAGAAAAATCCAACCACCAAGAACAGATTGAGCAACAATAATCTTTGTACTGTTATCTTCTTCAAAAGTGCTTTTACTGTCTGATGACATAAATGAAAATTCAAAATCGCACGACCTTTTTTTCTTTTTTAAGATCCACAATTAAAGTGTTGTATATAACTAAAAAAAGAGTCATCAAAAACAAAAAATGAAACGTCAAGAAATTTGATCAAAACAAAAAAAACGAAGTGTTGTGACAATTTATTGGTCGCCACTTTTTGAAATCAAATCGAATTTTTCGATAAAAGAACTTAAAAAAGAAAGAGTCGAAACGAAAAAGAAAGATGCGGCCAAGCGTAACAACAACAAAACAATCACAAGAACAGTATTTACAAAATGCAAAGAAAAATCAATCGATCGTTGAAGATATAAGAACGAGCGAAAAAGAGTTATTAAAAAGAAGTAAGAAGTGGGTTCAAAACATTGCAGGTTTGTTCAAGAGTAATTTAAGTGTCATTTTTTTGTCAAGAAAGATTTCGTAGTGAAAATATTATGATTTATTTTTAAATCATTTCAAGTTCGCAAAGTGACTTTCTTGTCTTTATTCCTTTTTTCAATTTGTTTCATTTCTTCGTATTCACTTCGCAGTTGCTGCACATACTGGAATATCTGTTTCTGAAACTCTTAAGTCTTATTCTGCTAAATTCGAAAAAAGTGACATAGGTAATGTACAAAGAGTTTGTGTTGCTCTTGCTCAATGTGGGGAAATTGTCGACAATTTTGTCAGAGTTATGGATCGCCTTCAATTGGATTTGGACAAATTTTTATGTGAGTCATTAAGATCCTTAATTGAAGGTGAATTGGCTATTGTTACAAATGGACAGAAATTAGACTCAATAAGAACTTCTGGCACCACCACAAATCCTAAATTATCCCAAGTTGTCGCAAATACTCAGATGGCCATTGATAAATTCGAAATAGAGTCATTGTCAAGATTTTGTAATGTGTTTGATTCTTTTGACAATTTTGTTGAAGGGATGATTACAGTTAATATTATGAGGGAAAATGCCTCTGTAGCCAAAAAACAACAAGAACAATTACAGAAAGCATATGAAGAAAACGCTAAAATTGATTCAACTACCTACCGAAATTATTTTGGAATTCCTTTGAAAAAATTGCTTGAGGAAGAAGGACGAATTGAAACTCAAATCCCATTGGGATTGGATAAGGCGTTGAAATATTTATTTTCAAATGGTTTGGATAAAGAGGGGCTGTTTAGATTGAGTTCAACCCCGGACAAACTGAATTTTGCTAAAATGAAATTTTTGGCAACAAATTATTCAAACGAAGATCCATATTTGGTTGCTAATTTGGTCAAAATGTTCATCAAGGAAATTCCGGGTGGACTAATCCCAAAAAATGCCATTCCAACATTTCAGAAATGGGACAATGAAATTGTTAGTGGGATCAATACTGAAACTGGAGAAGCAGATCCCGTTAATGAGAAAAAAGTTGCAACTCAAATACATTCGGACATAGCACTCACTCTTCAACCCGAAAATTTGACCTGCCTAAAGTATCTTGTATCTTTCTGTTCAAATTTGACTAAAAGTGATAAATCAAAAATGACGATTGACGCAATTTCCACGTGTGTTGCCCCAAACGTGTTTTATTGTGATTTGGGACTTGAAGGACCCACCCTATTAAATTACAGTAAACAGATCAATCGATTGTTCTCATTTTTGTTAAAACACATCACAATTATATTCCCAACCGCCAAAAGATGTTTCAATGGAAGAAAGCAAAGTGTATTTATGCAAAATCCGGAGGAGTTAGAAATGACTGACTCTTTAATGTCACAATCCCCGATGATTTCGGAACGCTCTTCTCCCAAACTGGTTTCAATTCCATTTGATGGGATTGGAAGGCAGAACCATCTCCAAAACAGTCTACAACATTCCTCGAATAATACACCAGGACTAAGATCCCCTCGTGGACCAAAAATTGATCCTCTTCTTGAGTCATCCCGGCTTAGCATGAAATAATTGTAGATTTTTAACGAAACCCAAACTCCTTTTTTAAAAAAAAACTTGATTAGATGAGAATAAAAAGAATGAGTGTCATAACAAACGAGATAACGAGGGAGGGACTTCCACTCAATACTAAATTTTTGTCATTCCAACACTGGCTCGCATCAGGGGCAGTTTGATTTTTGATCAAAAAGATCTCATCAAAATAGAAGGTATGGGGTTCGGCAGCAAAGTTTTGTCCCCAAAATCCCCAAAATTGATTATCAGTTAAATTTAATTCGGTTAATGGTATTTTGAAGTACGTCCAAACATTCTTCCCATCCGTTGAAAGTTTCATTCCAGTTTCTTCAGTTTTAAAGGCTTTGAATAAGAAACAATTTTTGCACTCAAAGTCTGTTTTCATATAGAATTGGATGTGTGTGTATTGATCCGCTCTTGCGCTATTCAGCAATGCCAACTGTAAACATGCCCACTTTGAAAAATCTGCTTTCATACAATATTGCCCAACTTTGGGGCTAGTCGCATACTTATAATCGATTGCAATATTTGAAGACCAACTGTTATATGCCCCAACAAGGGATCCATCTTTATAAATTGTGGTATAATCGTCCCAAATAGTACAACACTCAACAGCATTTGACGGTTTTGATTCTTTTTTTAAAGTATCAAAATCAAAAAAGACGTCTTTGGGAACAGGGAAATTTCCGTCGGCCTCAATAATTCGGTTGCCAGCTTCATCTGGCACAGTAACAGTAACATAATCGCCATTAATTGAATAAATTCTCAGTTCAACAGGGAATTCAATTGCTCTTCCTTGGGGTTTGTGGGGCCACGTGTTGTAGGTTGTTCTATTTAAACTGACATAAACGTCCATTAAAGAGTCTTTTAATTGAATTGATTTAACACCAAGGAGATGTTCAATTACAACAAAAGAATACCACCATTTGGAAGAAGACTCGACAGACTTAATTTTTAAGTTACCCTTATAATCACAAGCAACCATTCTAACTGTAACATTTGGAACACCTCCATTCAAAGCAACGTATGGATATGCATTGGCAGAAAGGTCAAAGTGATGCATATCACCGCTACAACACTTTTCGTTTCCTTTGACAGGGCATAGATTATCAATTCTAAATTTTAATGTGCCACTTGGCCCAACCATTTCATAACAAATTCCACATTTGTTAGACTTATCGTAAAAAGCTTCATTTGGGGCGGCCCCAAACATATATCCCGATACAATTTTTTCTGGCTGAGGGCCAAATGAACACGCCCCTCCATTTTGCCATTCATTATAATAGGTAATTCTCCCTTTGTTACAATCGGACAAAGGAGTTAATTCAGCAGTTTGATGGACATTACCAAGGTTTTCATCCGCCAGGCATTGGAGGATGAC
Source organism: Entamoeba moshkovskii (assembly GCA_002914575.1). Lineage (NCBI taxonomy): Eukaryota > Evosea > Mastigamoebida > Endamoebidae > Entamoeba > Entamoeba moshkovskii. The sequence continues at coordinate 4,446 of NWBR01000895.1, forward strand.
AAAAAATGTTATCAAACAAAATTTCATCGAAAGTGATGCTTAATAGATCTTTTTGATTTTTATAGTCCATGACTAAATTGGACGCCAACAAAGAAAACCAAAAATTGACTAAACTAAAATTATCCATTACAACACATTGAAATTAAAAACTACCGTCAAAATCATCTGGACAGTGGAAAGAAAATTTAAGATTTCCGGTTTCTATGATTGATCCATTGAGTAGTTGTGTCACAGTGTCTTTATTCCTAAATACATTATCGATCTTAAATCCATTTCTTCCCTTTAGGGAGCAATTCCAACGTCTTTGCTCAGTGTCATATTCAACTATTGCGTGCAAATGTGAAATACTTTTAGCTTCCATAAACAAAGACAAATCAAGGTCAACAGCATTTTCTCTTCCCTTTCTTCCAATAGTAATTTTTGGCTTTGTAAATTCTAACATTTTTGTCTTGGTTTCATCATTCTCGAAGAAGGGATATGCTTTACTTCGTGCAACTTCTTGTCTGGGTGGGATTGGAGGGAGTGAGACTTGGGTATTTCCGGCAGTGCTAATTGGGGGTAGGGTGAATTGTGCCCCAGTGTCCTGTTTCAAGGGCTTTTTGGCTGGGGTTTTTTCTTGAACATATTCTGGCTGAAGACGTTTTCTTGCATCCCCAGGATTCTCTGTTGCATACTTTGTGGCGTCTTTTACGACTTTTTCTGCTTCTTTTACTCCTTCTTTTTTTAAAGCATTCAGCAATTCAATATTAGTGGCATCAAGTTTTGAGTATATTTGCATAAGTCTTTGCCATGCCAAAAATTGGATAAATGACTGTGGGAATAATGACATATCGAACATTTGCTGGGTTGGGGCATTGCAAGCATTACACAATAAATCGCTCGTAACTGAAAGTCCAGCTGGAACAGACCCCATTGCCATTTCAAGCTCTTGTCTTCTTAGACTAAGGTATTTACTAAACAAATGTTTAGTGTCATCAGGTATTGAAGACATTGAAGGAACATAATTAAAATTGATTTTTTTATCCAACATTGAGGCATAAAGCAAAACGGAGGCTTCGTCAATAACTCCTTTCTCATTTTGAACATAATGTTCCAGATATTCCCTTCTATTTTCCCTCCAATGATGTAAACAAATGTAATTTGATTGGCACTTAGGTTTTAACTTTAAGACGATTGGGAAATTACCAACCCTGTTATTAATAATTGGCAAATAACATACGTTTGTTTCATAAGGCTCTCCTTCGCAAAATCTGCAATATTTATATTCTCCAAGAATCATTTCATCTTTATTTGGAACACTTTTTGGATCTCCAAGGGTTTTAGGTAATTCAGCGGAAGTAGCTTCTTCCCTAACAACTTCCATTCTTATTTCTTCAGTTGGTTTTTGTGGTTCTTCAGTCTCTTTTAAGTTTTCTTCGTCCATTTTCTTTTCTTCTTGTTTTTCTTCGTCCATTTTCTTTTCTTCCTCCATTGGTTCATTGTGGATATCTTCAACCTTTTCTTCTTCAATTTTCTTTTCTTCAATTACTTCATTAATAGGTTCTTCGTTAGTTTTAGTCCCCTCAGTCTTATTTTCTTCTTGATTTGAAACAATTTCATCGACCTTCTTTTCATTATCCTCAATATCTTTGCTTTCTGGTTTTTCTTCTATTTGATTTTCAACAACATTTATTTCGTCCTGTTGTTCTTCCATTGGGGTAGCTTGATTCAAATCTAATTCCCCAGTTACCTTTGTTTCGGTTGGTGGTACTTCGGCCATATTAATTCAATTAGTTCTAGTTCTTCCTTTATATATGTTCTATTTATATATTTTGAACCAAACTTCTCAACCCTAAAATTTGAAACAAACAACATTTTCCATTTGTTAGTTTTCAGATTCCTTTTGGTGTGAATTTTTTCTCTTTTCTGAACTGTAAACTTTTTTCTCGAAAGCATCAAAGTTAATGAATCACACAATTCCGAATTAATCCGAATTTTGTGTTATTAGAATAGCTTTACAATAATTAATAGGGATAGTAACAGAAATAAGTGGAATCGATAAGTCATTAGAAAACCGAAAAATCCGGAGAAAAGAGGTAAGATGCACAAAATTGAAAAAAAAAAGAAAAAAGAAGAAAAAACTTAAAAAATACAAAAAGGATGGAAAACGAATTTAAAGTGGTCCTACTGGGAGAAGGGAAAGTTGGAAAAACTTCTATGATATTGAGGTACACTCAAAATTTCTTTACGCCAGAAGAAGGACCGAGAACTACCCAGGCCTCATATGTTTCGAAAACTCTTAACATTAATAAATCCGATTATATCATCAACATTTGGGATACTGCTGGCCAAGAGAAATATCAAGCCTTAACACCAATTTACTACAGAGACTCTCAGGGTGCTATTCGTTTGTTTTTTTTAATGTAATTGAGAATTTTAATTAATGTGCAGTGGTTTATGATATAACTGAGCCAAGAAGTTTCCAAAGAGTTCAAACTGAAGTTGATAATATTAGAGACATGTTGGGGGATAGTTGCTGTATTGTAATTGTTGGAAATAAAATGGATTTAATTCAACAGCGTGTCATAACAAAAGAAGAAGCAGAAAAATATGCACAAACTGTGAAAGCAGCCCATTATTTATGTTCATGTGCAACGGGCGATGGAATTAACGAAGTATTTGAAGGGTTAACCAGACAAATGGTAGATAAAAGAAAAACAACAGGAAATGATGATATATTTGACAGAAAAAAGTCAGCCCTTGTATTTCAGGATGATAAAAACACCAGTCGTAAAGAAAAGTCCGATTGCTGTTAATTAACATTTTTAAAAAATCTTTGTTTTATGAAAAAGGATTTTATTTGGTTGAATTTAAAAATAAACTGAATATTGTTATTTCCATTTTTTATGCAAATTCCGCTTCAAATCGGTATTGATAAAATTGATTTCAAAAAACATAATCTTTGTTTTCCTTCCCATGATTTGTCTAAATGTTTGTCCGTTGGGACTCAATGTTTGGTTTGTAGTTTTCCGGTTGCTGGGGAATGTTATAAATGTAAAATTTGTGGAATTAAACTACATGTGAATTGTGCAGAAAATTTAGTTGCTCCTTGTTTTAGGGAAGACAAAGCATTTGTAACTAGTGGGTTTATCAACCATTATCATTTATTAGAAATCACCACATTTACGTCTCCAACCTATTGTCAAATATGTGATGAATTGTTGGTTGGTTTTAGTCAACAGGGATATAGATGTGGATTGTGCGGGATGACCTGCCATACTAAATGTTTGAAACACGTCAATATGAATTGTAAACCATACAAAGGAGAAACTGATTTTTGTCATCACTTTGTCAAGGGAGTAAGTCTTGGGGAAAAATGTGGTATTTGTAATTCTCCTTTTGTTTCAGGTTGTGTTGGGGGAATAAGGTGTAGTTGGTGTGGATTGGTGTGTCATCAGTGTTGCGTTAATAAGGCACCAAAACATTGTAGTTATGGAATACTGTCTGAAGTTATCATACCCCCTGATTTTGTGACAGATGGAGATCAGTTGAAGTTAATTGAAAATTTTGTTCCGAAAGTAATCGCAGTTAACGTCAAATCAGGAGGAAGAGTTGGGAAAGAAGTCATTAATTCATGTTTCCGACTGCTTAATCCTTTGCAGGTATTTGATATAATAAATGGATGGGATTTATTATTTAAATTTGTAGAGCTTTACGGAGATGGTTTTATTCTTATTGTTGCTGGGGGAGATGGCACTATTGGGTGGGCGCTGAATGAATGTGAAAAACGTAAGGTTTACCCACAAATCGTTACAATGCCACTTGGGACTGGAAATGACTTAGCACGATCATTGGGATGGGGAAATACTTTTGATGGAAAAATGGAGTCCATAAAAAGCTTTTTAGCTCAAATCGATTTTTCTGTTGAGATGAAGTTAGATAGATGGGGGGTTATTCAAGAAGAAAAAATATGTTTTGTGTTTAACAATTACTTTTCATTTGGAATTGATGCTGAAATCGTTGCTGATTTTCATTCTCAAAGAAAAGCAAACCCAAAGAAATTCGACAGCACCATAATAAACAAAATGACGTATGGATTATCATACTTTAACGCCGTCAAACAATCAAATATCTTGAATGACTCTATTTCATTCTTTTCCAATGGTCATTCAATCAACATTGGTTCTTCGATTGGAATTTGTTTTTTAAACATACCGTCATATGGTGGAGGTTGTCATCCATGGGGAGTGCCAACAGAAAGTGATAGGATTAGAGGATGGAAAGAATCAAGATTTGGAGACAAAATACTTGAGGTATTTGGGTTTGATGACTCAATGCATGTTGCTAAGACATTGTCTGGAATGGTCTCTGCAAGAAAAATAACTCAAACAAAATCATTTGAGTTTATTGTTAAGGCTGAAGTGGTAAATTGCCAGTGTGATGGAGAACCAATCAAATTAGAGAAAGGGAAATATGAAATCCGATTTGACTCTCAAGCACGTGTTTTATGCAAGTTAAATTAGTCCATTCTTTTTTTGTTAATTTCCGACAAAAAAAACATAAAGAAGATTACAAAACAATAATAAATTAATCAAAATAGAAGTTTGACATAAAAATTGAAGTGTTAAAACTGAAATATACTTTTGTAAATGGGGTTGTCATGTTAAAAAAGTATGTTTGTAGTAAATTCTCCAATGGTAATTGTTGTTGGGAGAATTTAGACATTCTGGTGTTTGTTACTACTTGTAATTCTTGGTTAAAGATGGTCTTTTCAAAGTTAATTGTTACGGTTGTTGTTTTTTCGGCAGTTAAGTCCAAATAAATTCCATGATTAGGCTCGACGGCACTATCGTATTGTAAATTAAAATAGCAAGGAGGCTCCAGGCATTTTAAATAAGCAACACCAGAAGTAATGTTGGCATAATAAGAAGCGTTTGTAAGAACGCTAACTTTATATTTTTGGTGATCAAAAGGAGAGTCAAAATTGAATAGAGATTCAGTGGCGTTGAGAAAAGTATTGACGTAAAACCGATTGCCGAATCCATTCTGTTTATAATCAAATAACCTATCGGTGTACAAAGAATTAGACTGAGAAAAAATAAAAGAAGCAAGCATATTTCTTAATACCAATTGGTGAACGTCTTGTGAAAGGAGAGACGCTTTGTTTGTTTCCCATTTTTTAGAAGTATCGTCAATAGATGGTAATTTGTCATTGAATCTATTTGAACACCCACCAAAAACTGAAAGAGTGGACTGAATGGTGTTTGGGGAATGTTGAATTTTTTGTAATAGATTGGGTGAAGAGTAATAACTCGGGGACGATAATGGATTAATGGTCATGGCGCTGACATTAGAAATTGGTTGTCCTAAAAGGAAATGAATTTCATGAGAAGGAGCAATAAACGATAATGATGAGATTTGATTCTCCATTTGTGGGACATTAATCAACGGGAATCCTGGTAAAGTTTTATGGGAAATCAAACGTGTTGCAACAGCAATTACATTTGCGCCAATTCCATGCCCAACCAAATGGATTTTGGTTATGTTTGGAATTAATGACTCGGCAAATTTGATGTGATGCAAAAGAAGATGTGCGCGAGCCAATAATTCTGCTGAATTCTTTGGAAACATTTTATTGAAGGAAGTGATTTGTTGAAAATGAAGATCATTTAAACAGGTCATATTTGCAATAAAAGTAGCGATATTGTGGGAAGCAAAAAATGAAGCAATTGAGTCATAACCATTTAAAACTGAACTATCCAAACTATTTGGATGAACAATAAGTATAACTTCTTTTGGTTGGGATGACAAGGGAATATAAACTTTGCCAGAAATATCGATTTGGGAAGTATTTTGATTTGGCAGCACAATTAATTGGGAAAGATCGACTGAACTCGAAGAAAGTTCAACATTATTTTCGAATGCAGAATATAATTTAATTTGCTTGTTATATCCCCCTAAAATAATTCCATCTTCTCTTGAGAATTCATCTTTTGAAACAATGCCAAGAGAAGGTAAATTATCACTATTACCTGGCAAAAATAACATTATCCATGTTAGTAATAAAACTATTAAAATGCATATCAACAATGGTAATACTAATAACATTTTCTTCATATCGATTGGTGTTTTGTTGTCGGTGAAGAACAGCAATGGAAACAATAATATACACGAAACAAACAACGATAATGAGCAAATCCCAAAGAATACTAAACAAAACAAACGTATTGGAACGTCTGAGGCCATAGCAATATAACACGCAGTTATAAATGCTGGGACGAGGGAAAGGAGTATTTGCTGATTCTTTAAAGTATTTAATAAGTTGGAGGCGAATAAAGAAGCCACAAAGAAACAGCAAAAATAAACAATGAGGAATGAAAGTGATATACCAATTAAATCAAAAAGTGATATCATAATTGGGTGAATCAGCCCAAAAGTTGGATTGATTGAATAACAATGTGAAACTAATAAACATAAAGATGCTATGAACGAAATTACATTAATCGAAATATAAAAATAATTCATTGCAGTTGGGTGGTGCCGAGTTGTCGATTTTAATGTTGATTTTAAACAAATACAATAAGGGATAAATGAATCTTTGATAATAGCACCAACAACTGTAAATCTTCTAAACCAGCAAGCAAAACAAAAACATAACAAGATTATTGTTGGTATTAAAATATTGTGAAATGTTGTTTTGAATGATGCGTATTGTTGTAATGTTGTGAACCAATAAGTTAGTGTTACTGTTAAAAAACTTCCAAGTATTATGATTCCAGTAAACACTTCTTTGGTTAGTTTTAATTTGTCGATCAAGTATTTTTCATTTGGTTTGGTTCCAAAACAATCAAGTGGTTTACATTCTTCATTATCATTTTCAACAATGACTTTTGTTTCTTTAATAGTTTCTTTGTTGAGACTTTCGTCTCCTTTTGTTTCTTTGTCATTTGCAAGCACTTCATTATCGCCTTCTTGATTATTCATTTCAATTTCTTTTGTAACATCATTTGGTTGACTATCGTTCTTTTTAAACCATTCGAATGAGAAATTGAAGAATTTATTAAAAGGGTCTTGGGTTTCTGTCATTTCTTTTCAATTTTTGGAGTTCCAAAACTTATTATTGGGCAAAAATCGATTGATTTTTTTAAAATTCCTCCCACTTTTTGCAACAAACATTTTTGTAAAAGAGTAAATTATGTGCTCAAGCAGTTGTTTCCCAAATATTTCTGCAAGTCGCAGCAGATTGTCGAACCATTCTTTTGTTATCATCCAAAAGAATTAATAACTTTTTAATTACACTTTTTTGGTATGGTTTTACAGCATCGATTCCATAAACCAATCTAATTCTGGTCAATAAATCGATTACATCACATCGATACTTAATGGTGGTGCCCTCAATATACAAAACCGTAAATAATTTTTGAATGATCGATTCCAATTCACTTTCAATCAGCGACATGGGGTATTGTGATACGGCTGGTAATATGTTGTACAACAACACTACAACACTATCAATTTCGTTTATGTGGCTTGTTGGGACACAAATAATGTTAAAAGTCTTCAATACATTATTTTCATATGTCAGCAATTTTTCGGTTGGGAGTAATGAGAACAACAAAATCATTGTATGGGCCTCTTCAACTGTGTCTATTTGATGTTTTTCAATGAAGGTGTCATAAACCAGGCCGAATAATTCTTCCTTCCAACTGGCGTTAAGTCCTTTTTCCAAGGAATCAAAGACAATCATTTCTTTCAAACATCCAATTGCTTTGGGGTTCATCTGACATAACTTATCCGCAAATTTACTCGCAAACACATTTTGTTTATTTCCTTCTTTTGAATTTAATTCCTCAATGGTTTTGTACCCCTCGAAGTATTCACTATAGTCCTTAAGTACTGGGGGTATTTCGTTTGTTGTTTTGGTTACCAACAATGAATAAATAGCTATGGTGTCCTTATCGACGCATTTGACTTCACCCAATGGCGTCATTAAATTTTCTGGTTGGTAGTACTGCAATAAAGTAGGTAAAACCAAAAGGAGTCTTGGGTGTTGGTTTAATTGGCCCAAAACACCCTCGGACAGCTTTTGAATTTTCTTTTTACTCAAAATAGAATGGAGTCTGGTTAGTCTGTTCATCAGGGTTGGGAACAATGGTGATAATTCACCTTTAGTGATGACCGTCAGAATTGGAATGATGTGTTGGATGTATCCCTTCAAACAATTAAATGGGATTGCATCACTAAGTACTGATTGAAGAACAGGCACATATTCATTACTTTGTAGTGATGGAATAATTTCCAAAATTTGGCAGAACAACTTTGGGCTGTGAATTCCTAACCCACTAACCAATTCCAAATTTTTAACAATCTTGTTGGCGGGGAGTAATGCCAACATGCGATCTTCTTGTTTTTCAAATAACCTTTGTAAAATTGGAATTGCATCAGAACTTTTGGTCTCACTCAACTCAACAACATTTTCCAAGGGAACCATTCTCTGTTCTCCAATAATGTCAAGAATGGACAGGGAAACATCGATGTCTAATAAACTGATAAAACAGGGATGGGCTGGAACGGCCAATACATGGAGATCCCATGCGACTTTCCCCTTTGTTTCTTCCAACAAAGGAAGTCCTTCAATTATTCTTTGGTAAATTAGTCTAACAATGGTCAATTCCCTTTCAAATTGATGTTTTGGCCTGTCTGAAGCTTCTTCTAATTGATCATGGAAACACCCCATGAATGTGGGGACAAATAATTTAAAGAAATTGACGGACTTTTCAGTTAACACTTCCAATAGTCCATTAACAAAAGCAATTATCACTTCGTCTGTTTCCACCATCATTCTCAAACAAAACTTCTTTATATTTTCCATAAGATTCAAGGAATGCGAATCGTCCAAAGAACAAAAATATGTTGCGATGGCATAAGCAGCCTCATTAACCTCAACAACACCATCAGTTGAAACATTTTGTTCGATAGACTCCCATATGTGAGAAAAGTAGGCATAGACAAGCTTTAGATCATATTTTTTGATACAATGTAAAATTGCTTTCAATGCTTCTAACTTTATGCTTGATAGATCAGCCTCCAGTTTGTCTATTAAAAATGGAAGTGAGAGTTGGGCATAGATTGGGGAAGAAGTAAATGAGTCTAAAATTTTATTTGTCAAATCAATCCGTAATGACTCATCACCCCTTGGTGGATACAAAATTGGGAAATAGGCAGACACACAGTCGAATAATAAAGGAGCAGTTTCAGCGTCGATATCATTTTGTTCAGAAACAATTCTGATCAAATCAAAGGTCTCCAATAAACATCCAGGGTCACGTTCAAGTTCTATTAGTTGAACGGCGGTGTCAATTACGTCTTGCCCTTGGACAAAAAGCAAATATTTTTTGAAGAATTGATATGCGAGAATTCTTATTTCCTTTGAGAGTAATTGTGTTCTCATGCAAGAATAAGCAACACCAATTTCTCCTAACACTTCTTCACTTGGTTTCTTATCAACCAATTGGATTAAAGCAGTTAATATTGGTTCAAGACAATCAGAATCAATCAATCTACTTGCTAAATAATCAATGAACACATCTTTTGTTTCTTCTTTCAATTGTTTTTTTGTTAAAGAATGGGTAAGTAATGAAGTTGCTCTGAATCGAGGTCTTTCATCTTCGCTAGGCAAAAATTCACCTAAGTCACTGACAAGATTGTTGATAGTGTATTTATCCACCACAATAGAGTCAACCAAATCAAAACCTTCTTTCAAAGTTTTTGGGCCTTCAATAAATTCTTTTAATTGTTGTTGGACCGAATTCATGGACAATAATAATTCCGAGATTAGTTTTTCAATGAAGTGTTGTTTGAATAAAATTGAATCACCAGATTTCCATTTCTTTTCTTTTTTTTATTATTCTTTTAAAACACTTTTTTTTGGGTTTAATTTTTTTGTTAAAAAAATATCGGGGAATTTGAAAAAAATGAAAAGAGAACTTGAAGTTCTGTTCAAACAGAATGATATCTTTTCAGGAAGAAGTCATCAATGTCCCATTCACCCCTCCATTGCTAATTCCTGAATGGAAGAAAACACCAAAAAAACCGATACAATCTACTTTTAATGAAAGGGCATTTCAAATACGAAAAGAAGAAGACATTAAAATAAAGCAATGTGACGAAAATGAAGGGAATAATCCTTTTCATTTGTTATTCGAGGAATTGGATTTGGAAAAGCAATACGATCGTATTATTGAAATATTAGATCCCAACGGAAATGATGAATTACAAGCAATTGAAAGCGAAGAAGAAAACGAATTCAATAACACAAACGAAAAGGAAGGAACAACAAATGATCACACAACGGAGTTGAAAGGTGTCGAGGAAAAAACAGAATTTGTGAGATCCCCAGAAAGACCAACAAAGAAGGACAGACGAGGCAAGATCAAAGAAAGTAAAATTAGTTTAAACCCAGCAAATCGAAAAGAATGCATTACTCCAAAAAGTAATAAAAACGTTAAACGCGAAGAAAAGAAAAAGGATAAAAAGGCTGAGGTCAGAATGATCGAAAAAGAGGTGAATGAACATCACAACGAAGAAATACAAGAAGTTATTAGGCAAGAAGAAATTAAAATTTCTCCAACACCACTGATCATTCATGAAAACGAAATTTTGAATTTTTCTTCGCAAATCCAACAAAATGAAAATTCTGTTGATGGCACAATTGAAAGTATTACTGATGATTACAACAACCAAACAAAAGATGCTTTATTGAAGAAAAAGAAATATCCAAAAGGGAAAAAAACAATAAAAAAAAGAAGTGTTGACACTTCGAAACCTATCGATGAGCCCACTAAAGTATTAAACAAAAACTACTCTTCAGAGGCACACGTTGATTTAAAAAATAATTCCATTCCAAAAAGTAGTAAAAAGAAAGAAAAATTCCCATTGCTGAGCCAAACAGAACAAACTTGGAAATCTGGTGTTGTTATGTTGATCATTATAATTATTTTATTTACTGCCTTATCGACTTGGAACGATATATTAAATGATATGATGTATTAACCAAGACCCAACCCGCTGTTTTGATAAAGAATGATAATGTTATATATACCAAAATTGAATTATAATTGTAGATTGTTTAGTGTTTGTTTTCTCCCAACACAATCATTTCTTGAAGCAGCAAGTTTTTGGCTTCCAAGTAATGGGAACTGGTTCATAAAAGAATGATGTATTCCCAAGCGACATTTTTTTGGAGAATAAAAACAAAAATTATTAATTGAAAATGAAAAAATTATGAAAAAATAAGAAGTTCGCAAAAACATGGAACAAGCCGTGAAAACCATCAACAAACAAATTGATTTGTTGATTTGTGGCGAATATAAGTTTGATTTCACAAATATATTTGAAAGAATGGTTGCTAGTTTCAAGGTGTTTTCTCCCACATATGTCATTCTCTATTACTACAGCATTTTGTTTACAACGTTTGTCATTTTGAAATCAGCCAACAAAACAATATTCATCTTACGTAGAATTCTTTTTAAGGAAATGTATCCGTCTGCTGTTATTACATTTATTGTTGCTGCTGTTGGAGCTCTTTTTCTTTCATCAGACATTAAATTAACGATAAACTCGACAAGTTATTCCTTTAATGGAACGATTTATTTGTGTTGTTGTGTAATTATTCCAGGGTTGGTTTCAATGACGACTGGTTGCTTTGGAAAATTCATTGTCTCATCTGCGCTGTCTCTACTGTCAATTCTCCTTCACTCAATGATCTACACAAAGCCACCCCCTTTTAAATTTGTTATTGAATAACGAAAATTTTCTTTTTTTCAAATTCACAACGTTTTGTTTCATTTTTTTTATTGCAACACCAAAGCAACAACCGAGATGGCCAATGACAATCAAGTTTTATGAAACAAGTTCAAACGAACAGCAGAATGTTTTACGATGGCGCATGTTAAGAATTTCTAAATCCACGTACAAATTTTCAGATACAATAAATGAAAGTTAAGTAAAAAAGTGAAAAAAATTAATAAAAGAAAAAAGTATTGAACTCTAATCAAAGGCTAAAAAAAGAATACTTTCAAAGTTGAAGGCTAAACTCGAAATACCATTATACAGTTATGAGTGTGGGTTT